>JAODAL010020302.1:0-69794 GCA_025379985.1 Phyllomedusa bahiana | reverse complement strand
AAAAAAAATTTCTGAAAAATATGTGTGTGTCGCAAGTGCTTTATGAGTGCTTGAAACACATCAGTACATAGGTTTATGCCACTATGAAAACTAGAGATTTAAGACGTAAATAATAAAGTTTGGGGATTTTTATTTCGGAGCTGTTTCAACTAGCATGTTCTCAGGACAAGTGCTTCATAAGATCTGCCACACCAGTGTGAACCTATGCTAATTTTTTTTTAAAGTTTTTTTGGATATGCAGACCAAGCATTGTTTTTCTAGCCTCTTCATAAAATCTAATCTGACCAGATACATACCTGATATAAACAAGACCAGCCGTCTATTTTAAGTATGAAGGTTTGACATGCGCGTCCTCATGTTAGAAGAAACAGCAATATTGGGATATAAAATGCTAATTCTTATTTTCTGTAGGAAATAAGCGAATGCCAGGAGGGCCGGCAGCGATTTAGTCTCCTCGTTCTACTGACAAAAAACATGCATGCTCAGCAGAGTTGAAAGAAGTAACTGTTAGCCGAACAAGTAACAGTAATTTGATAGACAGCAACAGCTATTATTTATGCATGACAGCGTTACTTTAATGAATTTGAGCACAGTTGAGGACACAAATTCTTAGAGGACATCCCACACTATGGCAGCGGTCACTTTTCTGGAGACATCACTGTATGTCCAGCAAACTCTTATTGCCATTGGTAATTGAGATTTTGTCCGTGCACAGCTGGACCATGGGACCTGGGCCTTAACCCTTGAATTGTAAACAAAGGTGGTTTCCATTCTTTGGCATCAAGCAAAGTTTCTAAAATTGCTGTTTAAAGGGTTTTCTAAGACATTTCAAAACTTCCCTATTGTCTTCCACTGTGCCACCATAGAAGATTAACCCTACCTACCTCTCCCATCATCACTGTTCCAGTGTTGCATGAGCTCCAATGTCTCTTCCTGGTCCTTCAATGACGACATCACATCAAGGCCATTCCTAGACTAAATTGCACTCAGGGCAGTGTGAGGAATTTCCCACAAACCTCCATTAAAGGGGTTTTGCCATGATGTAAAATGGACGTGGGAAGCTTGCAAATGAAATAAACATTTTCAGCATTCATTATTATTGAAAATTCTGCACCGTTTTTGTTTTAGCTGCTCCTTTAGTGATCCATTGTTTACAGCTCGTCTCCAGGGGATACAACCACGGCTGAGAGCTCCTCACTCCTGGTCAGACATCACCTCTCCTCTCAGGCAGCTACTGAGTGTTCAGACCCCAGGTGCTGTCATTCTACTCCTGTCCTCTGTCCTCCTTAGTAATTAGTCAAACAGTGCAAATAAATAAAAAAGAAACCTCAATGAGGTCTGTGCATTGATAAAGAGAAAAAAAAACAACACAGGTTTGGTTCCTGCAGGGATTTGAACCTAGAACCCTTGTGCCTGTAGGCAAAAACTTTACCTCTCAGCTACTCACAGTGCTTTACATAAACAGACCTTTCTTTGACTACAGAGAGGAAAGGCCTGGTGATGTCATCCTGCTGGATCATATGATATGTAATTCAAACAAATCAAACACACCCCCTTCTGAATACACAGAGCTGAAGAGCTGGATATAGGAGGTATGAAATGAGATCGTGGCAAAACCCCTTTAACATGTTGTACCACACTGCAATACATTGCATCACCATTAACCTGAATATACAAAAAGCACACCAAGTTCTATGTGTAATACTACTGAATAATATTTACACAATTACCAAATAACACTGCTACAGAAAACCAGAATCTCAAGGCAAATTTTACCCAGAATCCAACTAAGACTAAATAATGCGACACCATCAACAAAATTTCACCACCACAGTGAGTGAATAATACCACCACATCATGAACACATTATCACCACACAGCAAATGAATTATACATCATACCATTACTGAATACAAACCCATCATATTATGACCAATATTACTGCCATACAGTGATCAGTGACAGATATCAGTTATATACAGTCGCTCTGCATAAAAAGTGATTACAGGGACTCGCAGGAGACGTCTTCTCTGATGAGTCATTCTCTTTCCCTTTTTTCTCCATCCAGCCCAGACCGCCATGACAACAACTCCCAGCCACAACTCCCAAACAAACATTTGGACTCCTCACTTTTCGAACACTTACCTATCAATTCCCACATCTGTAAAAACTCCCTATCTATAGCGCTCTAAATGGTGATAATGACCTCCTTGTACCTCAAACAGTAAAAGTGACCCTAAATGGATCCCATTTGTGGACCAAGTTTTCGTCTCGTTTGTGTCTCCACATAGAAAATCGTTAAATCCACCAATATAGTATGCAGGTATACCCCCAAACTAGGTACAATAGGTAGATAGTTAGCACCCATTTAGGTAGGTAGTCAGCAATTATGTAGGTCTATAACCCCCCTCTCCTCCTTTTGCTAGATTTATAAGTCCTCCAATGGGTAGGTATCTAGGTCCCCTATTAAGTAGATATATAGTTATGTAGCAACCCCTTCTCGCAATAAGTGGGAATAAAGGTAGCTAGTATGTAGTTAAATAGGCCTAATGTAGGTATATAGGGCCCCTGAAGGTGGGTAGAAATATAGCCCCCCTTAGTCAGGCATATAGGACCCCTGTAGTGAGGCAGATATGTATATCTGCCCGCTTTATGTAGGTCAGTATAAAACCACTAAAGGTAGGTATATAGACCCCCAGTTGGTAGAGGCCCCCTGTAGGTATGTATATAAGCCCTTTGTAGGTAGATGGTTACATAAGCCCCCTGTAGGTAGATATATAGGCTTCCTGTAGGAAGATTCATCACCGCCAAGGTAGGTAGGTAGATATATATAGCCCCTGCTAGGTAGATATAGCCCCCCTGAGGTTTAGATCACTGCACTGTAGAATCACTGTAGGTACATATAGACCCCTGAAGGTAGATCTGGTTTCCTGTAGATAAATCTAGCCTCCCTTTAAGTAGGTATATAAGCCCTTAGTTGGTTAGTGGGTATATAAGCCCCCTGTAGGTAGATACATACATACATACATATAGGTCCCCTGTAGGTTGGTAAATGCCTCCTGTAGGTAGACAGAGAACCCCTGTAGGTAAATAAAGCCCTTGCGTAGGTAGATATAGCCCACCTGAATGTAGAAATACCACCTCCATAGGTAAATATAGCCCCGTATAAGTATATGTCCCCTTTAGGTAGATATATCCCCCATATAGGTAGACATAGCCTCCTAAAGGTAGATAGGCAGGTGTATAGGCTAAAAAAAAAGAAAAAAAAGGCACTCCTCTCCCCTTTCACTGCCGAGCAGCTAGCTCCGGGAGTCAGAGTCATACTTGCATGTACAACATGTGACCATAGAAGCCAGTGATTGGCTGCTGCATCATGTGATCCATAAACGTAACCTCATCAGTGAGGGAGCACTGGAGCTTCGGCAGTGCTGGGACGGTGGTGATGGGAGAGGTAAGTATAGGTTATTTTCTATTTTGGAACAGTGGGAGGTGGCAGGGAGGTTTTAAAAGTCTTGGAAAAACTCTTAAAGGGGTTTTGCCACGAAGCGATTTGCTTTCCTCTTATCTGGCTCAGGAGAAAATATAAACAAATCATGAACGCTGCAGAGGGGAGAGGGAGAGGGCTGAGCAGCAAGGAGCACAGAGGGAGAAGGGCGCGTCTGCAATGTTCACTCAAATAATAATATTACAACCAGTGAATTCTCTATACAGCAGACAGACTCATACACTACACTTTCTCCACAGTCCTTTGGAAGCTCATTCATGTTCCCTGTCATCAAATAAGAAGTGCAGACAAAGCAAGCGCGGCCTGTCAGCTCCTGGTCCTGTCTAATGCAAACTTTTAAGTAACTAAGGGCATGTAAAGAAAGCTGTAGCTCTCAGAGGCTTCATTTATTGTAATCACATATGTTTAGAAAAGTGATTAAATACCCATTTTGGAGGATCCCACGTCAACATTACATCGTGGCAAAACCCCTTTAAGAATTTTGTAAAATATAAATACACAATGACTATTCTTTGGCTACAAAAGATTGGGCATCTTTTTAAATTCTGTTTGAATTCACTTCATTAGAACAGCAGAATTCATCACATTTTTAAAAGAAATAATCCTACAAACTTCAACCATTTTGGAAAACCTTTGTCTTATTCTATATATAGACAAAAAGTCAAATATGCTTAACCCTCCTCAGAGAAAACCGTAACATGTCGAGGTGGTACCAGATGAAATAGCTCTATTTTTAGTCATTATCAAATGTGTAAATAGCTTCCTGCCACAAATCAATATTGCACATATTAAATGGCCTACAGTTATAATGCTTTACTCCAGGGTCTACCCGTGTTGTCTTTATTACCATGGAAAATTGTTCATTATAGGAAATATATTTATATTTTGAAGATTAACCCCTTAAGCCGAACGCCTGAAAAGTAGTTAACGACCAGAAAATTTTTTTAGTTTTTGCCTCCTTGCGTTTCAACAGTTGTAACTTTTTTATTTTTTCAATGACGCAGCTGTGTGAGGCCTCGTTTTATTCGAGTCGAGTTGTACTTTATGGGGGAATAGTTTAAGTTCACTTATAAATAACTTCAGTATTTTTTTTATTTATTTTTTTACACCGTTCATATTTCACACTTAATAACTTGTTAGATTAATTCTACAGGTTATTACGGTCGTGTGAATACCAAATATGTGTAGGTTTTTTTGTGTGTGTAATTTATGCACAATTATTTTTATTAAATATTTAATTCTATTTTATTTTTTTATTCATTTTTTTATTTTTTTACACTTTTTTTTTATTTTTTTTATTCCCCTGAAGGGAGAACTGGTTTACATTTTTTTTTTTTTTTTAACACTTGGTAATGTATTAGCATATTCATATATGCTAATACATTCTAATCTGTGTCAGTTTGACACAGGCAGTGATTAGGACAGCACACTGTGCATCCTAGTCACTGGCTTGTTACACAGATAGCTCTGGGGCCACTCTAGGTTCCCAGGGCTGACGGTGCAGCCGTTCACCCGACAGAGCAGGGGAACCCTTTGATTGCGCTGCGGTAACGCACTGCCGCAATCAAAGGGTTAAAGCACCGGGATGCGGAGGTTTCCTCCGCTACCCGATGCTCGCAGGACATGCTCTGGGATCGGGGCTATGTAGATTGACTGTGTAGATTTCTGTACATCCAACTAAAGACCGCTCTACATGAAAGGGTTTGTCACTCCCCAGA
Source organism: Phyllomedusa bahiana (assembly GCA_025379985.1). NCBI lineage: Eukaryota > Metazoa > Chordata > Amphibia > Anura > Hylidae > Phyllomedusa > Phyllomedusa bahiana. The sequence continues at coordinate 64,571 of JAODAL010020302.1, read as the reverse complement.
GGTTATGATATAAAGTGTTATTCCAATGTCTATTGAAGTAGTTAAAGGGGTTGTCTCACTACAAGGATTGATTTGTATGTTGAAGATCTTGCAAAAAAAAAGTCACTTTGCAATATGTGTCCATTAACAGTGTCCTGCCTATTCCTAAATATCGCCTCTTGTATGGACTGCATCAGCTCCTCAGGTCCCTATAGCTACAGACCTGTTTGATCGCTCCTGATAGGCTGCTAGTGCTGGTTGCTATAGCTACAGACCTGTTTGATCTCTCCCGATAGGCTACCAGCACTGGTCACTATAGCTACAGACCTGTTTGATCTCTGCTGATAGGCTGCCAGTGCTGCTTGCTATAGCTACAGACCTTGGACCACATTTATAAAAACGGTCTAGGTCTAAAACTCACTTTGCTGCGCATAGCAACCAATCACACCTCTCCCTTTCAATTCAGATAGTGCTCTGGAAAAATTAGAGGAGCGCTCCGATAGGTTGCTATGTTCAACAAAGTGAATTTTAGACCTATACAGTTTTCATACATGGGGCCCCTGGTGTCACTGCAGGACAGTAGAAGCCAATTAAACCAGTAAACACGCCCCTGAATTAAAAAATGAAACAGGACTGAGGTAAGATGAATCGATGTAGTGAGACAACCCCTTTAAGCATTTGAAAATTATTAGATTTTGTCACACTTAATTTATGCGAGAAGCAGGTGTATTCTAATGTAAGGGTCATGAAAGCAGTTACAGAACTTTTATCACTTCGTGTTTCAATGTGATCAATAGTAGAGCTTTAAAGGGAACCTGTCACATAGTTTATGCCCCCCTTGCTGAGGACAGCACAAGCTAGTGTCAGACCTGCTGTTTCCAGCACTGTGCCCCTTATTCTGTAAGATGCAGCAGTTTTAGAGCATTTACCCCTCAAATCTTATTCATGAGCAGGTGTTAGCTCCACCCACCAAAGGCTAGCTCCGCCCACTGACCGTTATTCACATGTTTGTACCTATTCAAAGTAATAGGTTTGTCAGTTGAGGTGGGTGGGGCTAGCCTCAGGTGGGCGGGGTTTGAAAAAAACGGACACTCTGAAGGACTCTTTGAATGACTTCTGGCTGAAAACTGCAGATTTGAGCATTAAATACACAAAAACTACAGCATCTTACAGAATAAGGGGCACAGCGCTGGAAACAGCAGGTCTGACACTAGCTTGTGCTGCCCTCAGCAAGGGGGGGCATAATCTATGTGACAGGTTCACTTTAAATTAAAATTTTCTTTAAAGTATTCACGTAATAAAATACAATAGGCGCCCTTATTCACATTCAGATGTTTTGGATTTTTAGTGTGGACACTACAATAGAAATTCACAGCAAATTACTATGTTGGTTATTAGGTTTTATTCACACATGTTGGAATAAGCACACTTCAAAGGGGTTTCCTCATCTTACATACTAATGGCATAAAGTCATGCATGTGTAGCTTCTTACGGTTGTGGTGCGGCACGTCCCCGATCTCAGGCGCATTACAAAGTTCTGCGGGCGCTTTATTATGCTCCTAATTGTGGAGTGCACCTGCTCATACATCGAGCGCACACGGCTGCGCCAGTTTTTGGGATGAAAAAACACCAGATAACTGGCGCAGCCCCATACATACATACATGTCATCCCTGGTGTCCTCAGTAGCTCATCACTGCAGGCCAGTAGTAGCCAGTAAAGCCAGTAAACATGCCCCTGAATTAAAAAATGAAAATCGAGATAACAGGACTAAGGCAAGATGAATCAATATAGTGGGACAACCCCTTTAAAGGGGCTGACGCACTACACAGATTAGCTTTAGACATGTAGGGACCAGTAAATTAAGACGTTTTCCAAATATATTGCTTTGTTCATCTTTTTTTGTTAAGTAGCTACAACTGATTTTATCACCTTCTGAGGGCTCTCAGGTTTCCCAAGTGACCGACCTGTGTACTCCTTCTCCCCTGCTATTTTTTTCTTTCTGATAGCAGGGAGTGACATTACACAGTGCGTGGCCAGCAGTGAGAGCTTGTGTGTTATCTGATCTTTCAGACAGAAGACAGTAATTACTCTGTTTACATTAGCTCAGAAGCTTCTCCTTTCCTGGTAGAAGGCGATTTATCTGATCTAGACTGATAAACAGAGAAGTCTGAATACACAGAGCTCATATGCTAATTACAGACAGCTTGGCCAGGAAGTGACAGAGCAAAGCAGCATTATTTCATTCATGCATCCTATGAAACTTTGAGATGAGACAACCCCTTTAAGTGTCTCTTAAATCCAGCTGTAACAGTCTTAAAAATGAAAATGTCAAACCCTTTAAAAACTTCCAAGCAAGGTTTGAAAATGTATGTGCTAGTACAAATCAAAAATCTAGACTAATTAAAATGTTTCTTTTTCCATATATCTTTTGCTACTGCGTGAAGCAGAACACAACCTGCAAGAATGTTAAAATCAATACTTCACAGCTACAGGCTCTCAATACATTATATCTTTTTCACTAGACATAATATGTGTTTAAAAGGGAATGTGTCATCAGAGAATGACATTAAGTTAAAATATTTTTGCAATTTTTTTATATCATTTTCCATGTCAGAAAATGCTAAATTCCTTCAGTTTTTACGTTGGCCACTAAACCTAATAATATGCTGATAAATCAGTGAAAAGGCAGAGAAATAGGCAGAAAGTAAGAGGCATGTGCAGTAAGCAGTAGTAGTATGAGCCCCAAGAGTCAGCTCCACTGTTGGGCCCCAAGGATCAACTCCAGGGGTGGGCCCCAGGGACCAACTCCAGTGGTGGGCCCCAGGGACCAACTCCAGTGGTGGGCCCCAGGGACCAACTCCAGTGGTGGGCCCCAGGGACCAACTCCAGTGGTGGGCCCCAGGGACCAACTCCAGTGGTGGGCCCCAGGGACCAACTCCAGTGGTGGGCCCCAAGAATCAGCTCCACCGGTGGACCCCAAGAATCAGCTCCACCGGTGGGCCCCAAGAATCCACCTCCAGTGGTGGGCCCCAGGGACCAACTCCAGTGGTGTGCCCCAGGAAGCAACTACCGTGGTGGGCCCCAAGAATCAGCTCCACCGGTGTGCCCCACGAAACAACTCCACCGGTGCGCCCCAAGAATCAACTCCACCGGTGAGCCCCAAGCATCAACTCCACCGGTGGGCCTCATGTATCAACTCCACGGGTGGCCCCCAAGAATCAACTCCACTGGTGGCCCCCAAGAATCAACTCCACAGGTGGGCCCCCAAGAATCAGCACCACTTGTGGGCCCCAAGAATCAACTCCACTGGTGGGCCCCAAGAATCAACTCCACTGGTGGGCCCCAAGAATCAACTCCACTGGTGGGCCCCAAGAATCATCTCCACTGGTGGCCCCAAGAATCAACTCCACTGGTGAGCCCCAAGAATCAACTCCACTGGTGAGCCCCAAGAATCAACTCCACTGGTGAGCCCCAAGAATCAGCTTTACAGATGGAACCCACGGATCTCCGTCCAACACTGTCAGCAATCATCTTATCATCATCACAGGTAGGATTATAATGGCAGGTAACACATATATATGTAGCACAGGATTCATCATTCACACAAAGCAATGGTCACCCCTCACCTCCTCCAATTTTGCTGGTGATAGTGGGAACACTGTACAACCAACCACTGGCCTTTTTCCACACAGGAAACGGAAGTATATATATAATTTACTGATTAGATGCATTTACTTTTTCTTGCCTGGAAAAAAGCTGGTGATTAGTTATATGATTTAACTGTAGCCAATGACACAATTCAGATTTGGGTAGGGCTGGTTTGACCATATCTGAAGTGCAACTCTAGCTAAGAATATCTTTAGACAAAATACCTGAATGATCATCATATACAGGAAACAGAATATTAAAAACTACACCTAATAATACAAACAACTAAATATAAATTAACATGCATAGCAAAATCGTAAAGAATAAAAAATGTTGCCGTTACATTCCCCTTTGGTAAAGGTTTACTCCTAACACAGGACTGTGGATGAACAGGATCCAGTGTCAGGTCTTTCCATCACAATAGCGGTTCACTCTCAGCCTATATGGCCAGGCTGTAAGGGACCTGGGCACTGTGCTCTGTAAACTGAGCAATCTAAGATAGCGGCAAATAAATACTGCTATACTGCACCATATAATTAGCAAGGGCAGTGGTTACAATGAAGTGGTCATCAATGTGAGATGGAGCCAAAGAATGTCTACTTCCTTGCCTATATGCGACTCTTCCAGTCTCTCTGATACACCTTGCGGATTACACTCTGTGACACTCTGAGCTCAGTGGCCACTTCCGTCTGAGAGCAACCTGCTTGAAGCCTCACATTGCTGAGGTCCTGTCGATAAATTGTACGGTGCTGTCTTTTTCTCATGATGTCACAATGTGAATAGCAAGAGGAGGAGGACGGTTTAAATCTCAATTCAAATTGATCCCCTGAATTTATTGGGTGATTCAGGGATCAAACAACTGTTAGGAATTTGGCTGTTAAGCTCCTTGTTAGAGATCAGCAAGTTGTGCACAAAGTCCTGAAACACTGAACAGTTGGAATTGTGCATCTAAAAGGTAAGAGATGGTCTCATCTGAGATCAGATGATTTTATGTCCATCCCGAAATTTCAACCAAAAGTCAAACATCCCAAATTTTTTGTGAGCACTGTATCATCATATACCCCATGAGGGAGTCTACACAACGGGGTCCCCTGTTTAGGATCATTTATATGTTACCCAGAGTGATTTCAAAACTTCAGGTGGACTCTCAGACAATTTCAAATAACTTGTGGGCTTCAAATTAATGTCTAGTGTAACTTTCCCTCTGGGAAAGTACTCTTTTACTGACTGGGTCCTAAATGGATAGTTAAGAGACACAAGACAGAGCCACTGGTGTGGGCTTCATGAGGTCTCCCCAGGATGTGACCCTCAGATACCCCTTTAATTAACGCCTTAACCCACCTGGACGTATGGGTGCAGCGACTGGGCCACCAGGTGTTAACTGATAATTGCAGCTAAAGGGTTCATTCACACGGCTTATTTGTACACTGATTTCAGCTGTACTGTGTGCCGTATTTGCGCTGCAATACGGCTGGAATCCGTCCCAGCCATTACGGTAATCCACAGTTCTCATAGAGAACTATGGATTCTGTCTCTCCTTACCGCTCGGCGAATCCGCCGGGCGAGGATAAAGTGACATGTTCATTATCCTGGCGGGATACGCGCCGTGGATAATGAAAGTCTATGGGGCCGGCGGGCAGCACCCCCACCTCGCCCCTTATTCAAGCCGTAATTGCAGGCGAAATCCGTCCCGCAATAACGGCTTGAATAAGCCGTGTGAACCGGCCCTAACACCTGGCAGTTGCATAAACATCGGGCGGTTACAGCGCGGAGGGGCGTCGCTGCCCCCACGCACTGTTTAACCCTTTAGTCGTGGCGTCTAAATCAATGAGAAACGGTGCTGCGCATAGTTTTTCACTCTGGTCGTGGCCCCCACAGCGAAATTGCGGGGTTACGATTGGTGAACATGGCCATGTTTTCGATTGCCCCACTTCTGGCCTCAGGAAGGAAGTGGGGAAACCGCCATCTTGGTACACCCTAATGCACTGTCTATGCAATGCATTAGGCTGTATAAATGATCGCACCCCCCAGTGTTGAAGTGCCCTAGGGGGACTCAAAGTTAAAGTAAAAAAAGTTTTAAAGTATAAAAAAATAAATGAAAAAATATTTAAAAAGTTCAAATCACCCCCCTTTCGCCATTTTACAAAAAAAAATTAATAAAAAATTTACACATTTGGTATCGCCGCATCCGAAAAAGCCCGATTTATTAAAATATATCACTGTAGAAGAAAAAAAATTCCAAACGCCAAAATTGCGGGTTTTTTTTGGTCATTTCATGTCCTATAAAAACTGGAATGAAAGTGATCAAAAATGTCACATATATTCCAAACTGCAAGCAATAAAAAGTGCACTTCAGCCCGCAAAAAGTGCCCCTCACTGACGTCCATAGTTGTTAGTACTAAAAAGTTGTTGGTTGCAGAAATCGGCGCCGCGGTGCAAATTTCAAAACCAGAAAATATTTGGAATTTTTTTATGCCCCCAAAATAGAACGGAAACCCTACATGTTTGGTATTGGCGGATGCAAATTAACCAGTAGAATACAGATAACACATTATATCTACCGTTAGAAAGAACATCTTATCCCACAAAATAAAAGCCCTCGCTTGTCTATGTAGGTGAAAAAATAAAAACGTTATGGCTTTTGGAAGTCGAGGAGGAAAAAAAAAAGGAAGAATCATATTTTTGTTTCTTTGGTGGGATTAAAGGGTTAAAGCCCTAGAGCATTGTCCCGTACAGACTATAACCCATGAAATATTAGAAATGTTAATTAGCCGAGTCACACAGCACTGCCCCAACCAGATTAAGATTTGGTAAAACGTGATTAAAAAGATAAGATAATATTTTAGACAAAGCACAGAACATGATTCTAAGACGAACTCTTTCAAAACATCACTTCTTCCATTTACTTGTAATTACAGTGATGTCAGACTAAAATATGCAAATAGACAATGAAAGTTAATCTGGACAGCAGTCTGAGGATTAATTTCTTCACCTCTTAATAAATATATATAATTCTTTTAAAACAAATCCAAATTAATCCAAGATGGCTGAACGTTTAGCAACCTTATGTCTAAGTAATGGCACCTTAGGCCATGTACCCACGGCACGGGTTTTCGGCCGGTTTCCGGTTTTTCAGACCGCCTGAAAAACCGGCCAAAAGTTAGCACAATTGTGCTCTATGGAAAACCCGTGCAGCAGTCCCCACTGCACAGGTTTTGCCGCCGGTTTCCGGATGGAAGATCTGCTTCTCAATGGGAGGGCTGTTCTCCGCTCATCGTGGAGAAAAGCCGTCCCCCCCCGCGGGACGGCCGCAAACCAGGACAAATACCGGCCGCCAAACCGGCCGATATTTGTCCACTGCCGTGTGGATGCGCCCTTAGTCGTTTTGTTTCACAGTAATATCGTAAAAGATAAAGTAAAAAGTATCGTAAAAAGTAAAGTAAAGGTGCTGACACTTGTCAAAATGCCAGATATGTGCTCACCCTGTTTGGTTGACCAGTCCTAGGCACTACACTACTGTAGCGGTCTAGATTTTTCTAGTTTATACAAAAAAAAAATAGTTGACTGATGTGCTCTTCAGCCCTATTTGGGTATGAATACTTCGAGAAGGGTTTGTTCTCAAGTGTCTATAACAGAGAAGGGGTACTGCTACTATCTCTGTTTTTAAATGGGTGAGAAGTTGTTAAAGGGAATCTGTCGCCAATTTTTTTTTTTACTTATTAAATCAAGCCTCTGATCCAATTTCCGATAGGTGTCTTTATTATCCAAAGTTTCTAGGACTAATTTGTTATTCAGTCCATCATCCATTACCACTATTTGTCCACCTTTATCCGATTTTTTGATTATTAAGTTCTTATTATTTCTAAATTCTTTTAATCCCCTCCTCTGAGCATACGTGAGGTTATTTCTAGATTTTTTCTGACCTCTTTTATTAGTTCTATTTACCATAATTTTTAGATCCCTCTCCATTGCTTCCTGAAACGCATCCAGTGCTGGGACCCTTGCATTGAGGGGTTAAAATAGTGGATTAGACGTTTTGTGCTCTATCCTACCAATGCCTTGCTCCTGTGCATCCTCACTTTCCCTATCCAATTCCTTCAATATCCTCAGTGATTTTTGTTCCATAAAGGTTAATTTTTCATATTCATTAGTGTAATCATACTTTAAACTCCCTTGTACACCTTCCTTAAATCTAGTTTCATATTTTTGTTGTGAAAATACCTCTTTACAGTCAACAACCTAGTGAACCGATTTATGTCCAGTATTGTTTTAAATAAATCGCATCCTCTATTTGGGACAAAGTTCGGACCTTTATTTAGGACTTCAATCTGGGCTTTGCTTAGAATTGTTGGAGTCCAAACTACTACATTGTCGTTTGTTACACTCGCTAAATCGAAACAAAGGAGAAGGAAGCCCGAATAAGACGCTCACGGTGAAGGGGTAAGCAGCAGTTTCAAATACTTTGTTTGAAATACTAAAGACATTACCTGAGCTTTATGCTGGATCGGTAGTGAGTATAAAGGCGGGTACTTTTTCATTATTTAATACAATGGGGGCCTATTTTTATTTATTTTTCATTTGAACAACCCACCTGAAGGGTTTTCCCATGATCAAGATTTATTATTTATCCACAAGGTAGGTAATAAATATCTGATCACTGGTGGTCCCACTGACCACTTAATCCCTTAATGTCTACATCTTTTATGGTTTAGCACAGAGAAAGGGTTACATAGTTTGTAGTTACATAGTTTGTAAGGCTCAAAAGAGACAGGCGTCCATCCAGTTCAGCCTACTGTGCTATAGAGCTGATCCAGAGGAAGACAAAAACCCCCATGAGGTAGAAGCCAATAATCTTTATTTTAGGGAAATAATGCCTTCCCAACTCCAATCTGGCAATCAGAATAATCCCTGGATCAACGACCCTTCTCCAGAATCCTGGTCACTATAACTTGTTATATTAAATTACATTAAAAATTTGTATCCAGAGCCTTCTCCAGAACTCCTAGTCACTATAACTTGTTTATATTATTACATCTAGAAATGTATCCAGACTCTTCTCCAGAATCCGGTCACTATAACTTGTTATATTATTACATCTAGAAATGTATCCAGACCCTTCTCCGAATCCTGGTCACTAAAACTTGTATATTATTACACTAGAAATGTATCCAAGCCTTCTCCAGAATCCTAGTCACTATAAATTGCTCTATTATTACACCTAGAAATGAAATCCAGACCCTTCTCCAGAATCCTGTCACTATAACTTGTTATATTATTACATCTTAAAAATTTGTATCCAAGCCTTCCCCAGAACCCCTAGTCCACTATAATTTGGCTCTATTATTACATCTAGAAAATGTATCCAACCTTTCCAAAATCCTGTCACTATAACTGGTTCTATATTACAATCTAGAAATGTTTCCGGGACCCTTCTCCAGAATCCTGGTCACTATAACTGCTATATTAAATTACATCTAAAATGTATCCAGACCCTTCCCCAGAATCCCGTTCACTATAACTTGCTATATTATTACATCTAGAATGTATCCAGCCCCTTTTCTCCAGAATCCCGGTCACTATAACTTGTTATATTTTTAACATCTAAAATGTATCCAGAGCCTTCTCCAGAATCCTAGTCACTATAAATTGCTCTATTATTACACCTAGAAATGTATCCAGACCCTTCTCCAGAATCCCGGTCACTATAACTTGTTATATTATTACATCTAGAAATGTATCCAGAGCCTTCTCCAGAATCCTATCACTATAACTTGCTCTATTATTACATCTAGAAATGTATCCAGACCCTTCTCCAGAATCCTGGTCACTATAACTGGTTCTATTATTACATCTAGAAATGTATCCAGACCCTTCTCCAAATCCCGGCCCACTATAACCTTACTATATTATTACATCTAGAAATGTACCCAGCCCCTTCTCCAGAATCCCGGTCACTATAACTTGTTATATTATTACTTCTAGAAATGTATCCAGCCCCTTCTCCAGAATCCTGATCACTATAACTTGTTATTTTATTACATCTATAAATGTATCCCGCCCCTTCTCCAGAATCCTGGTCACTATAACTGGTTCTATTATTACATCTAGAAATGTATCCAGACCCTTCTCCCAGAATTCCCGGTCACTATAACTTGTTTATATATTACATCTAGAAATGTATCCAGACCCTTCTCCAGAATCCCGGTCACTTTAACTTGTTTATATTATTACAATCTAAAAATGTATCCAGACCCTTCTCCAAATCCTGGTCACTGTAACTTGTTTTTATTACTCTAGAAATGTATCCAAACCCTTCTCCAGAATCCTGGTCACTATAACGTTTTTATATTATTACATCTAAAAAATGTATCCAGACCCTTCTCCAGAATCCTGGTCACTGTAACGGGTTTTCTGTTATTACATCAAAATGTATCCAGACCCTTCTCCAGAATCCCGTCACTATAACTTGCAAAAATTTTTATTACATCTAAAATGTATCCAGACCCTTCTCCAGAATCCTGTTCACTATAACTTGTTATAATTATGACATCTAGAAATGTATCCAGACCCTCTCCAGAATCCCGGTCACAAATAACTTGTTATATTATTCCCATCTAAAATGTATCCAGACCCTTTCTCCAGAATCGGGTTTTCACTTTAACTGGTTCTGTTATTACATCTAGAAATGTATCCAGACCCTTCTCCAGAATCCCGGTCACTATAACTTGCTATATTATTACATCTAGAAATGTATCCAGACCCTTCTCCAGAATCCAGGTCACTAAAAGTTGTTATATTATTACATCTAGAAATGAAACCAACCCTTCCCTCCAGAATCCCGGTCACTTTAACTTGTTAATATTATTACATCTAGAAATGTATCCAGACCCTTCTCCAGAATCCTGGTCACTGTAACTGGTTCTGTTATTACATCTAGAAATGTATCCAGACCCTTCTCCAGAACCCCGGGTCACTAAAAACTTGCTATATTATTACATCTAGAAATGAAATCCAGACCCTTCTCCAGAATCCTGGTCACTACAAGTTGTTATATTATTACATCTAGAAATGTATCCAGACCCTTCTCCAGAATCCCGGTCACTTTAACTTGTTTATATTATTACATCTAGAAATGTATCCAGACCCTTCTCCAGAATCCTGGTCACTGTAACTGGTTCTGTTATTACATCTAGAAATGTATCCAGACCCTTCTCCAGAATCCCGGTCACTATAACTTGCTATATTATTACATCTAGAAATGTATCCAGACCCTTCTCCAGAATCCCGGTCACTTTAACTTGTTATATTATTACATCTAGAAATGTATCCAGACCCTTCTCCAGAATCCTGGTCACTGTAACTGGTTCTGTTATTACATCTAGAAATGTATCCAGACCCTTCTCCAGAATCCGGGTCACTATAACTGGTTCTGTTATTACATCTAGAAATGTATCCAGACCCTTCCTCCAAAATCCCGGTCACTTTAACTTGTTATATTATTACATCTAGAAATGTATCCAACCCTTCTCCAGAATCCTGGTCACTGAAAACTTGTTTATATTACATCTAGAAATGAAATCCAAACCCTTTTTCCAGAATCCTGGTCACTATAACGTGTTATATTATTACATCTAGAAATGTATCCAGACCCTTCTCCAGAATCCTGTTCACTATAACTTGTTATATTACATCTAGAATGTATCCAGACCCTTTTGAACTCTGTTATTGAAGTCACCATGACAAGTTCCTCTAGCAGAGAGTTCCACAGTCTCACTGCTCTTACAGTAAAGAATCCCTTTCTATGTTTTTGTAGAAACTTTCTTTCATTAAGTTGTAGAGGATATCCCCCTACACCAAAATCCCAAGTAGTCTAGTGCAAAAATTGGTTAAAGCTACTATCCCTGATGGTATAAAGAGCAATAGGGCTTAATGTCAAAATATTTTATCATATAGGCAAGAGAAAGTATTAATGTTAAAAAGCCTGATAGTGTATAAAGTCTGGTGGGTAACCCTTCATGCTTGGTGTTTAAAGGGGATTTATCGTTTCATTAGTTTGTGTGTTTCCTTGTACTTTCAGTTTCTCAGTTCCTAAAATCCAGGGGCGTTTCTTCCCCTCCCAGCTGGGTGTTTCTTAACTGAAGGGGGATGACATCATCCCCCCCCCTTCACTGTTCGTGCTCGCTCCCGAGTCAGTGTGTTTGTTTGAGATCAGTGATAAGGGATAGCACATCGCCCCCTCTCTGTTTGAGTCAACATGTCACTGTGTCCTTCCTCTCCCTATGCAGTCTGTTTTTGTAAGAGCTGTTTGTTTACATACCACAGGCCTGAATTCAGTCTAGACAGTCTTCTATGAACTCGGAGCACTGATCTTTTCTCCTCTCACAGCTGGAGGTTTGCTACAGTTGAATCCAGTCTTCTATGAACTCATCCAGAGCAGCACAGATCTGTCTCCCTTATATGTTTACACACAGGCGCATTAGGCACCGGGCACAATTCTGCTGTTTTCTGATTGTAGAAGCAGCTGCAGTGTTACTGTGGAGCTGCTGGCTGTGCAGAGTGAAATGTTACCGGCCCCTTATTCTGAGTGAGAGAGGCAGGAATGCGCGCTCCCGTGAATACGACCGGGGGGCCAGACAGAATATAAATTAGTAGAGCCGTCAACCAATGAAATGAAAGGAGGTGGAATCCGACCGGCACTGGGGAACACTGTTTACAGAAAACGATAAGGCTATGTTCACACGGCTTAATTGCGGGACGTAATTTCGACCCGCAATTACGCCGTGTGGACGGGGGCGGGGCGGGAGCGGGGGAGTAAGCAGGGGGCCGGCACTTCGCCGGCCCATTGACTCTCACTGCTAGCGGCGCGTATACGCCGCTAGAAAGTGACAGGTGAATTATCTCCCCGCCCGGAATTCGCCGGGCGGGGAAGGGAGACGTAATCCATAGTTCTCTATGAAATGTGAATTACCGTAATGAATGGGCCGTTTTCGGCCCGTAATTGGCGCACTTCGGCGCGTAATTACGGACCGAAATACGGCCCATTTTAAGCCGTGTGAACATAGCCTAAGGGAGACTGTGAAAACAAGACAGCTTTGCTAATGACATCCAATTGCAAAGTTGCTTGTTTTCACTGTCCCCTTTTTCTGAAGACCATTTAATGTAATGATACAACCCCTTTAACTTGTTACTGTTAGGATGTAACAGGAGGCTGAACCATTGTAATGTTCCTGAAACATAATGGTTTTGCATTTGTCGGTCAGTGAAAGGTACAACCATCATGAAATAAGTAATATAAAGTAAGTTGGGTTCATCGACAATTGCAATCCATCTATGGCTCACAGTTCCTCTCTGAGGAGTGCTAGGTTACGGTCGACCACCAGCAGATGAGCCACTTGTGCTCGAAATGCGTCAGCATACTCATGTTCATTTTGGACGTTATATTTACTCTTTAATGGATTACAAACAAAATTTTGTTTCCGGAAAGTGCTGGACTTTTCAACTATGTGAAAAATATAGATTTGCCTTTCTTGCTGAGAAATGATAATGTGTTTATTTTGTGTAAAATGTATACATATTTTACTTATACTATGTTTATGTAGATAGGTTGCAATTTTCTGCAACATAGTGGCATAAAATTCCCAACCTCATGCTTTAAAGGGGTTAAGTTTCTAATTAGGGAGAGGCGCCATAATGTGCTAATAACATTTAAATATTATAAAAGACTCATAGGAAAAGAGCTGCAGCACCCTTTATTGAATTTAGCATTCCTCAAGTCACATTCGACTTACTGAGCCTTGCGATGTAAAAGAGATTACCATAACCATGCCGGTTTGTTCATCTTCATACAGCTGCTTCAGGTGTTGCCCCTCATCAGTGCAGAGTAGAACACTGGCTGGCTAGGTGGGCGGCATTGAGCATCGCTGTTAAGGGCTAAAGTAAAGGAGAGACACCTTGTCGGTGTATGGAGACTTACTGCCTTGATGCTCCACTAGAATTTAAAATAATCTAAAAGGCTCATAGAAAAAGAGCTACATCGCCCTCTACTGGATGTAGCAATCCTCAAATCACACCCTCACACTAAAACACTACGGCCTTGTCCCCACGGCACTTTTTCGCAGCCAGTTTTCGGTTTTTAAAACTGGCTGCAAACCGACTGACTTTTACATGGACCTTAATGGATTTGGCAAGTAGACAAGTTGTGCGGCCCTCTGACCCTACTGGATATTGGACTCTGGAACATTGTGGCCTCTGCATTTGAGATAAGTGGGCAAAGTGAGTAGTGACTAGTACTGGAATGGGAGGCTGCCCAATTGTCCTCATCAGCATAACTGCATAACTACAAAAGCATAACTGTACCATCTGCTAAGCTGCAACAGCCGTAACCAAGTATGTAATTAAAGCCATAGCACATATTAAACTATTGTATATAAGTTCTGAAAATGCCAACCGTCAGCGGTTCTTGTGAGTAAAGACTTTGTGAATTCAGCAATGTTAACTGTGCATGTATAGTGCATGCATCTCATCCCTGTTGAGGGTTGCCCCTAGGTCCCTTCCTCTATCAACTGAAGTCTCCAGGGGCTGTCTCTATTATGGCATGTAAAAAAAAAAAAAAAAAAAAAAAAAAAAAACAACACCCTATGAATCAATAGCATGATACAGGTGTTATGGCTACATACCATTCAGAGGTTTTCACATTTTTCAAATATGTTTACATTTTAGAACAAATAAGGGTCCCCTTTTTTACATGGAATTTACCTAAAGCGAAGAAGAGTAACTCTCTGAGAAAATTAAGATAACACTTTTGAAAAGGTCCTTTGAGCAATGGTCAAATTGGTTGCTATGGATCCTGCGGCCCAATACGCACAGTAAATCTGCGTTTTTGTTAAAATTTCCCCAAAAAGAAATTTGTTTTGGGTTTGTTCCCCAAGGGTTCCCTTTTCTAGCGTAATTGGGGGAGCTTTTTTTTGCCACGAATTGCGCTTTATATTTTACGGGGAAAAATGGCACCCCCAATTGGGGGAAAATTAATGGGCTCTCATAGAAAACAGGATTATGCATTTTTTCTCCCCGGGCTTTAAAAATATGATCGTATTGTACGAGCGGGGAGAGGGGGAATCCATAGTTCTCTATAAAACGTGGGTTTAACCTTTAATTTCGCCGCGCTTCGCTCCCAAATTAAAAGCGCAAATACAACGTGAAATACATGCCAAACTTCCCCCGTGTGAACTTAGTGTGTTCTTGTAACCAAACAAGTGACGAGGGCAGAAAAATTTGGAAATAAAAAAACGTCCAAAAAACTGATTTTTTTTTTTTTTTTTTTTTATATTACAGCACATGAATCTGACTTTTTAGATGTAAGAACATTTCTCCCGCGGTACCAACGTTTTTTTCTCGGGCCTACAAACCTTAAAAAATCAAAAGGCGGTATTAAATTTTAACTTTAAAAAAATCATTCCCCTTTTAGCTTTTTGCCTTTTTCAATTTTGGTTACTGTTTGGACTGCTAATAGGCTGTACAGACCAAAGCTCACAACAGTCATACCCTGAATCCCCGGTTTCGCCATTTTGTGGTTTTGGTTCATACACAAAAGCCCCAATTTTTAGTTTTGGAAAAAATCAACTCACTGCAGTTATTTTTTTTTTTTCCCATTCTTTTTCTTAGATCTATATTTTGTTTCATAGCTTTTTAAAAATTTGATTAGCCTAATACAGACTGTGTAGGTTGATAAGGATCATTTCACTTCTGACCTGTAAATGAAAGGGATTTCAAATTTAAACCCTAAAATTTCTGTGACCTCAAATGGCATAAATTTTCCTACTATCAAGGTTTAATTTTAAACAAAACTGCCCCAAATTTATGTAAATGTACAAACCCCCTAAAGTTTTGAAGATTTGAAAAAAAAACCCCCTCCACATGGGGTTTTATACTGAAAGCTGCGGTCCGTTTAACCCCGGGGGTTTCCCGGCTTCCCCCCCGCTCGATTGCTGGGCGTTTTTCACCCCGGGCCCCGCTCCCCCTTTTTTCTTCCTCCGCATTTTCCCGCTGCTGAATTTCACTTTCCCTGTTGGCCACTAGGGGGCCCCAGGCAAACCCATCTCCCGGGTTTAAAGGGGCCCGCCAAATGCAGGTTTTTCTCTCTCCCCCCTATGGCGTTTTAAGGCAGGGGGTTTATAGGGATTTCCCTTTTCCCGGCCCAAGTTGTTTGGTTGGGCCCCTTCTCTAGTGACGTGCGGGTTTTGCGCTCTTAGTTTAAAAACTATTTTTTGCCCGCGGGCTGTGTTCCCCCCCCTGTTTCCCCCCCCGGCCCGGCCCCCCCCTGTTCCCCCTTCCCCCCCCCCCGCTTCGGATGTCACCGCTAGGACCAGTGTTGGGGGTAGCCACCTGGGTGATTCCTTGCAGCCCAGTCCATCCTGCTTTGCAGCGGGCTCCGGTGAAAACAAGCGGCCCCTTAGACTCTGCTCCCTGGCATAGGTCACGTCAACGCTATGCAGTGACCAGAAAATCCACCTTCCATCCCTAGCTCCTTCATGACATATACATTGTAAATTAGTCTATGTGTTTACAATATATTTGTCCTGAAGGAACTAGGGAGGGTGGGTGGATCTTCTGGTCACCACTTACAGTTGACGTGTCCTATGCCGGGGGTGGGGAGGTAAATTAGCCTATGTGCTTACAATGCATATGTCATGAAGGAACTAAGGATGGAAGGTAGATCTTCTCGTCACCGCGTACAGTTGACGTGACCTATGCCATGGGGGGGTAGATTAGCCTATGTGCTTACATAGAGCAGTGGACTAAAGTGATCGCCACCAACAATATACAGCAGCCAATCTGAGGAGAAGTGTGTCAGGTTAAACCAATGATAAGACTTCCAATAGACACTGTAGCTATATGGAAGTCACAGATCACAACATGCAGCAAGATAAAAGGAAGAGAAAAAGCAGATCAGCATCACTGATGTTTATGCCTTTCAACAGTTCCAGATCCAGCGAGACAGTCCCGGATCCCATGGGTTGTCCTGCTGTCTTCGGGATGCGCACACAGTTGAAAACTATGGCAAAGCAAAGAGCCATCAGCTTTCTGCCCTGCTTATTACTTGTGTATGCCACAGGCTTCTTTACGTTTACACCCTAGAAGACATTCTGAGGAGCATCCCAAAGCAGAAGGCATGATGACATCACTGCATTATGCTGCCTGTGCCAGACAGCAGCCGAGGGAGCTCGCTGAAACACGGAGAGGCGAGTTTGGTTTTTTTTTTAGGTTTTTTTTTTTTTATCTCATGTACCAGAAAGGCGACACTATTACTTTTTGAGCTTCTGTCTAGACGGTCACTGTCAGATGATAATAAACAGAACATTTATTCTGCACAAATAAGTTATATCATGCATTTCAATTCATTGTGATATGTTATTTGCAAGGTTAAGCTGTGTTAGTCACCATGTCTGCAATATGTTATAGATTTGTGGCAGCTGCAGACTGTATACCGATAGAGGATTCTAAGCTGCAGGCGATGAGATACCTCTAAAGAGTCCAAATGTCTTGATCTAGGCAAAAGCCTTCCGGTGTTACTCTGATTAGCATCACCTTTTGTGCTACTTCCTTGCTGGTGATTTCCCTGCTCCTTTGCAGAACTTCATGCAAACTGAGATAAATTGCAAGGCAAATGAGTAATCCCATACATTTTTCAGTGTGGAAGAAAAGCTAAAGAATTTATGCAGAAATGGGGAATATGCTCTGTACTCTGCTATATTTTTCAATCCTTTAGACTTTGAATGGAGAAGCGGTTCAAATGTTCAACCACTGCTCTGTTTAAAAACTTCCTTGCTGCGCATTCATCACTTCACTATATTTCTTTTATACAATATTTCGCTTAAAAAAGGGTTTTTCCCCACCTGCGTTTCACAAAACCCTTGACACTCGCACTGCCTTTGTCAGGCTGTGGATGGATCTTTAACAGTGATCAACATATTTAGCTCTCCTATAACTAGCTCAGACATTACAACGACATAAATGCAGGAGATTTAAAAATTTAATCTTCAGTGAACAAAGCTACAAGTGAGGAATGAAAACAATTGCTTATCTGTAAACAAAAGCTAATCTTGTTCGAGATAATGAGTCTGCTCATAAAGTGAGCTCCATCTATGGTGACCTCACTCCCCGGGCCCCCCCGTTTCCCAAACAAGAAAGGGGGAAAATAGAAGGAGATACCCAGAAAAAGCTGTGTGCACTCAGTGCACATAAAATCTCTCTTATCCCATGAACATGGTAAAAACAAAAGACTAATTTATTTAGAAAAAGTATTTTTGAAAGCTAATTTTTGTAGTGAGATAATCCCTTTAAGCAGTCATCTCTGCAGTAGATTTGCATATTTAAGCCCCAATTTTTTTTAGCGCATGCATTTGTGTCATGCATTTGAAAGTAATAGAAGTAAAACCACTGGCATGGCAAGAGGAGGCGGCGATCCACCCCGGGCGGCACACTGCCCCTGCACCAGGTCAGGGTGGTATGTCAGTGTACAGGCCCAGACCTAACGCATCTTTTCAACCATCTGTGCATCCTCAGGCTGAGAACCTAGTGTTTTGGCCCTAGGTTTTTGGCCTAGGAGATGCCAGGATCAGCGTCATAACTACCTACACGGGGCATATATACCTACCTATCTACCTATAGGGGGCATATAAACCTACCTATCTTCCCACAGGGGTTTATATATCTACCTATTTACCTACACAAGCTATATACACTTATCTACAGGGAGCCATATACCTTCCTACAAAGGACAAATATATCTCTCACCTACAAGGGGATGATTACCTACCCAGCCACCCACCCACAGGGGGCATATAAAGCTACCTATCTACAAGGGCTGTATACATACCCAAAGGGGATTTATATACATATTTACTTAATGGGAGGGAAATATTAATACCTATTTAATGAGGAGCCTCTACACCTACCTACAGTGGGAGTATATATTGGAGGGCCAATATGCATTTATATTTAATGGGGGGGTCAATATTACTACCTACCTACATATTGGTGGGTCATTACTACTAAATACCTTTTTAAAAGGAATGAAGAAAAAAAGGAAAAGAGAACTCATCATCAGAAAAGATGTATCCTGGGAATCCCTGGATATCATGGGTTATTTTGCTTCTGTATCCACTGTCATGTAATGACGACATGAGCTGGTGTTTGACCACCCTGTGGTCTCTATATATGGTGGAATTGTAGGTTATACCGGCAGTGTACACTTCTCCCGGATTGAAAAAGCGAGTCCATAGTGATTCTATAATTAGAAGTTTCACTTTTACTTTCTTGCTGGTGTTCATAGTTTTGTATAATTTAGAACGTGGTGAGATGCGTGACCAAGGAAATGTGATTGTATTAGGTCTGGTGGGGAGTGGGGGGTGTGGCGGGTATGATATGTGGACTGATGGGTGTTTGTGCCCTGCAAATATAAAAACCTCACACAGAAAAGCAAAAAAGTTTTGAATATTAGAATATAGCAACACGAAAAAATGATTTTTTTTTAAGTGACTATTAGGATTCACGAGTGCAAGGAGGAACCTGTAAAAAGAAGCATGGAATGAAAATTGGAGGTATGGTCGGTAAAACAGGAAGGCAAACTTAGCAACAGAGCTGGGGTGGCAAAAGTTCTAGCTACACCACGAAGTAAAATATTTGTAAAATATTAAATAATCCTGTTTTGAAAATACACACTTTTTTTTTTTTTAAGTCTAGTTCTGCTTAAGCCTGATTCACATCTCTGTTTTGCCTTTTAATTCAGAATGAAATGAATGGATCTACAGCCAAAATAGATGTTGACGGATCAGAAATTCATAAAAAAAAAAAAACAGATACTTTTATTACAGTTTGCATCAGTTTCATATATATATTATTATAATAAAAATTATATAATATATATATTTATTTTATTTTTTTTTAATTGTCTGAAATTTGTCTGGGCATACACAGGAAAATTAGTGGATCCGTTTAACATATGTAAAGATGGATGAAAATAGATACCCATCTGCTTGTATCCATTTTCCATTGACTTCAATGTTAAAAATGATATGCTATCCTAATTTTTTTCCCTTAAATAAAAACTGTATGTGACAGAATGGAGCCAAACTGAAGCAAACTAAAAGCCCAAAAACCTCATCAAGAAGACTTAGAGACTGTTATTTTCTAATTCCAAAGTGGGATAGAAAAGAAAGGCAAATGCAGACATAAACAAGACCTTAAAGGAACTTTCTCATCACAGGCTTTTGCAGACTTGAGCTGCTTCTCTGTCTCTTACAGCTTCAAATCCAGAGGTGTGTCTCTCCTCCCAGTAGGCATGTCTTCCATCACTGAAGACTAGTGACATCAGTCTGTGTGAGCAGTGGAAGGGAGAGGATGTCAAAGCTCTGCAGATCTCCTGCAATTGTCAGTTCTCATGTCTGCAGAGCTGTCACCTCCCTCCACAAGCTCCTTGTAACCATAACACCTCTTGAAAAAGCTGTCGGCGAAACGCGTGTCGAGGCTAATACCCTCCTTGGCGACATATCCACCACTTTTGGTAATGGATAAAAATATATGGTATTGTATCAGTTATTTTCATATCTGGTTTGATGCATTATCATCATTTATAATCACTTGATTTGTTATATATTTACTTGCATCTTTCCAGGATATTTCTGTTATTTACTAGTGGTGGATGTGTCACCTTTATTTTATTTGGAGTGTATTTTGTGTGTTTTTATTTGCTTTTAAATTTGTTTTAGTTGTGATAGTTGGTCTATAAATGTTTATTTTTGTAAGTTATGATTTTTCGTAATAAAATTATGGATTTGTTTATTAATTGAGTAACATTATATTTTCTATTTGTATTCCTTGTAACCAGAACACCTGCATTGGTGTAAACAGTTATGCATAAAGCCTGAACTGACAAAACAAATGCATCTGCTCACTCCTCTATTATTAGGCACGAGGTAGAGACTGAGCAGAGTGTGCAAATCTGTGTTAGATGGGGGAAGAGTGAATCTAACAACTAGAAACTCACTAATTTCCCATATTATTATTATTATTATTTATTTTAGAGCGCCATTAATTCCAGGGCGCTGTACATTTAAGGAGAATTACATACATAACAAATGTGGAACAATTACAATGGTGACAAAAATGACTAGTAACTGAAACAGAGAGGAAAGAGGACCCTGCCCGCGAGGGCTTACAATCTACAAGGAAGAAGGGGAGAGACAGAAGGTGTGGGGCAGACATGCTTGCGGGCCGGTGTAGTGGTGGTGGGGTTAGTGTGGGTTGTAGGCTATCCTGAAGAGATGGGTTCTCAGGTTGCTTTTGAAACTGGTGAAAGTTGGGGAGAGTCTGCTGTTTTGGGTTAAGGATTTCCAGAGTGTGGGTGAAGCACGGGAGAAGTCTTGGAGACGGTTATGTGAGGAGCTGATGAGAGGGGAGCAGAGGAGAAGGTCCTGTGAGGAGCGGAGATTGCGTGAGGGGAGGTATCTGGAAATTTGGGCAGAGATGTATGGAGGGGAGAGGTTATGGAGAGCCTTGTAGGTCAGGGTGAGTAATTTGAACTATCTTTCACATAGAGCTGGGAAATGAGCATAGAGGAGCTCAGACAGCCTTTATTACATAGACACAGCCAGCACAGAAAGCTGATTCACTTTTAGTTTCCACAGCTCAGAGGGGAGTAAGTACAAAGTGCAGGCAGCCAATCACAGCACAGGGGGCATGTCCCAACAGGGCTGAACTAAGTATCAGGCAGCCAATCACAACAAATGGGGTGTGGCCCAACCTCAGGCTGCTGATTTAGCTTTCAACACACAGATTATCTCATATCTGCTATACTAAATGATTTAGGTAATGCAAACCAATTGCAAATTTACTTACTTTTACTGTACCATCGTTACAGATATGATCTTTGTAGCGAGAAAACTCCTTTAACATCAACTAGGGCACATGGGTTTATTTCATATACAACACAGTCAATTTGCTTTATTTACTTTACGTATTATCCTGGGGTTGTAGACAACCAATGTCCTCATGCTCTATGAGGACATATAATTGTCATAGAACGGCTTCTGCTCTGGTGGACCCAGTCATAGTAACAGTAGATAAGGTTGGAAAAAGGCACAGGACCTTTGAGTCCAACCTATAACCCTAAAGTGTTGCTCCATAGGAACACAATCCGCCCCCCCCTCCACCCCATGAAGCGGCTGGAACAGGGAAAATTCCTTCCCGACTCCAAATATGGCAATCAGAACAATCTCTGGATCCACGTTTTATCTCCAGAATCTCGTTCCCATAACTTGAACTATTATATTTTTCAAGAAAGGCATCTAAACCCTTCTTGAACTTGTCCATGCACTATACACACCATGCAATACTGTCACCACTGTTGGGGAAATGTATGGTCATAATACTACTTCCCTTGAGTTAGAGAAACCAAGCTCGAAAAGGGGAAGGATTCTCATTAGGAAGAAGAGTCATGTTGGTGTGGAGACTTATTGCCATGAATTCTCCACTTAATTTTAAACATTCTAAAAGGTTCATGGGAAAAGAGCTGGGACTCTGCAGTGCCACCTATTGGATGCAGCATTCATCAAGTCAAATCCAACTTGCTGAGCTTTGCAATGTTAAAGGGATTAGTATAGCCATGCTAGTTTCTTCATCTCCAGAAAGCTGTTTCGGTGAATCACTGTAGAGTAGAACACTGGCTGGCTAGGTAAGAGGCAATGAGTGAGGGTTCAAGGGGGCGAGGTCTCTCAAACCGACATGGGCATATTAATCTGTTTCACAATGTAAGGCTCAGCAAGTTGGATGTGACTTAGGAAATGCTACATCCCATAGATGGCGCTGCAGAGTTACATAGTGAGTAATTACATAGTGAGTACGGTTGAAAAAAGACACGTGTCCATCAAGTTCAACCAAGGGCGGGGAAACTGTGGGCGAAGGGAGGGAGACAAGGATATTAAGCCCAGCCTCCCCACTGGTTAATGCCCTGAACCCACAAGGCAAGAACCATTCTGCTCCAGTGGAGTCCCAGCGCTTTTCCCATGAGCCTTTTAGAATATTTAAATTTCAGTGGACCATTAAAGACAATAAATCTCCACGCACCAACAAGGTGCTTCTCCCTAATGAGAACCCATTTGAGCCACATTCAGTGCCTCTCACCTAACCAGTCAGTGTTCTACTTTGCACTGATGAGGGGCAACAAACAGCTGTCTGCAGATGAACAAACTGGCATGGTAATAATCCCGTTCAAATTGCAAAACTAACAGGCAGGGTCAGATGTGACTAAAGCAATGCTAAATCCAGTATAGGGCGCAGCAGATTTACAGCTGATTTAACATGAGCCTTTTAGAATATTTGAGAATCCAAACTAACTAATCACCAAACTCTAAAAGAGTGTTCATCTCACCCCCACAGATCCGGCTTTTTTTTAATCTTTGCTGCATTACTTTCATAATTGGAAGATATTTACAAGCAGGAGGATTGACAAAGCAACTGGATTATGGTCAACAAGAGCAGAATTCTCGAATAATATATGCGTGGTACAGCTGCTATAACACTGCCATGTGGATTGACTTTTTACAAAATTATTTTGATGCACAGAGCTGTACGGTTATTAGCTAGTTTCATCCATATTAAGTGTCATCTTTAAATTTTATATAAAGTGTTTTAGTGTTATCTCATTTTATTGTTTTAAACTACAGCCATTGAGTTAAAATCACCAAAATAAGGATCTTTCTATGATGCATTGGGTCTTGCTATGTACCTCAGGTCTCCCTGATGATCCAGGGAACGATTCCTGTGAAACGCTTAGTCTTTTACCCCTAAACTAAGTGTTTTAATGTTTTATTCTATGTTTTTATGATCGTTGTGTGTTCTCTATAAACTCTTGTGCAATGTTCATGTAATAAACTTGGCAAATAGACAAACAGTTGCACTAGGAGAACCGCACTACATAGATCTGATTTATTTCTTAGCCAACACTATCACAAGACATTATGGGAAAGGAACTGAGAAGATCAAGTGCCCTCTATTGGATGTTACAAACCCTCAATTTGCTTTTGAAACACTGGGTCTTTGGAAAGCAAAAAGGGATATTTAGCCGAGCCAGCATCACCCATCTGTATACAGCCGTTTTGGGGTGTTTGCCCCTCGTCAGTACAGAGCAGAGCGATGCTGGGTTGGCTGATTGGGAGGCAATGAGTGGCTCAGAAATGCCTTGTGATATGCAGATGCTTCGTGGAGTACAAAAGGCAATTTCGAATCTCCACACGCCTATATAGGTGCTCTTCCTAAGGAGAGATCTTCCCTTTCTTAGCCAGCCCTAGTACACTCCATAGAGTCCCTAATCCTGTGGGATCTAGATCCCAGTTTTTTGTTTTTTTTTACAGCTCTACAATGGATTTCTGACCAGAACACAGAGGAATTTCTTTTTCGAGAGGCCAGCTGCACAGAACTGTACGACCACCGGAGGCTGTTAATAAGCTTTTAACGGTGTTATACCAGATCTGTACAACACTATAAAGGTGAGAGCACAGCTAATATACGGTTTCTCTACAAATATTTGCTTTATCTACTACACCAGGAGCACCTTCCTCTTGTTTTCTCCCCCCACCCCTCACCTCTCAGTTTTTCCCCAAGAGTGTAATTTAAGGATTGGGTATTACTATGTGATACAAAGCTGTTTTTTTTCAATATACTCTAATATAAGTATTATATCCACACCTACTGTACCTAGTAGTATAAATTAAGAAATGAGTTTGGAAACCTGCATAAAGTAAAACAAAAAAAAGGTTAAAAACCTGTTAAATACTGTTTTATGTGCTCCACTCTGTATACTAGGTGGTGTTAAAAAAACAAAACAAAAAAAAAACACAACATGAATACTGGACAACAACCTAGTGCAACCTTTATTTTCATGTCAGCCTGTGGATCTCTAACTTCTTGGCTCCGTGTTCATTCCTTGTGAAGTGTTGAGCGAAGAAATCGACAAAAGTTGAAATTGGGCAGGTTTTCACTAAAATCTTGGTTCCATGATGAAGAGATTATTTTTCTTAAAATCTTATCAATAATCGACATCGTGGATTCCAATTGCGCCATTTTCGGCGCTTCCTGTAATTTTGTCGGTCAGCCAATCAGCGCAGAGCACAGTCAAGGGGGACGGGTGGGGGTGAAGAACATCACCAGTGGGGTGGGTAGGGATTTCATTGGCTGCTGAAATCACATGACCTTTTATCTATGTTACTGCACTTCCTGATGGGCGCCATTCGCTTCTATGCAGCCAACAGAACGGATAGCTGTCTCTCTGCTCAGCTTTTTTAAAGCTAGTAGAGACTATTTCCTAGCGTTTTTACAACTGAAAAGGGTCCTTAATAGATTAGTTAGCTTAGGGTACAGCAAAATTACAGCTCCTGTGCTCCGAACAGATCTTGCATCAGACATATTTGTCCTCTCAAGCCACTGTGAAATAGCACCGAATTTTATTTCTGCGTAGCCAGCTGTATGGTATATCACAACTTTGTTCTGTCTAGGTATCCAACATAGAAGCTAGGTACTATCATTGCCCTGCTCCAGCCTTAGCAAGCCTCAAAGGTTCCTATGCACCTAATCGTGTTGGCCTTTTATGTTACTTTTTTGTGGTTTTGCTACCAATTGCTCTCTTGCTCTCCTAACTTCTAACTTTTAGACTGCTCTCAAAGGACCCATTATTTGGAATCTCTGAAACAACTCATTACAATCCTCCTGGTAGGTGTCATCCAGTGAGCCATTGCATCTGGCTGTTAAACACTGACCAATAGTGATACTGCTCCTCGATTACAAACCATGTAATTGGAAAGTATTGTATATTACAAATCATAGTGACCAAACACCACAATTATGCTTACGAAAATGTGTATGTGATAAGAAAACATGAAAACTACTGGGATCCCTTATTCATGATGGATACTGCTATACAACACATCTAAACTCACTCGTTTCACGTTACTTAGGACAGAAGTTACATAGTTACATAGTTTGTAAGGTCGAAAAAAGACAAGACGTCCATCCAGTTCAACCTGTTGTGCTGTAGTGTTGATCCAGAGGAAGGCAAAACACCAATGAGGCAGGAGGCAATAGTCCTCATTTTAGGGAAAAAAATCCTTCCCGACTCCAATCTGGCATCAGAATAAATTTCGGTATCAACGACCCTACTCCAGAATCCTGGTCATTACTTCAGACTTCTAGTCAAGTTGTTAGACCAACCTGCTATGTTTTATGAAGTGAGTAGAAGTCTGGATAGTGGAGCGGTTATGGGCTTAGTGTTTTTAGACTTTGTAAATGTATAGAACACTGTCCCTCATAAGCATTTATTGGGTACCTTAAAAAGTCTATAGGGTTAGAAATAATAGTGTGTAACTGAATTGGCTATCAGATCATACTCAGAGAGTGGTGGTCAAGGATTCATACTCTTAATGGTTCTCGCTTTTAAGTGGTGACTCCAAGGCTCTGTAGACTCCAAGTCTGCTTTAATTCATTTTACTTATAACATTCAATGTCAAATCAGCTGCTTCTAAAGGAAAGCAGGATATTGTTATATATTAATAGAAGCACGGACTCGCGGTACAGGGATGTAAGATTACCGCTGTATAAAGCATTGGTGCAGCTGCATCTGGAACATGATGTTCAGTTCTGGGCTCTGGTTTACAGTAAGGATGTAATAGAGCTAGAGAAAGTTCAAAGACGAGCAACCAAACTTATAAGGGGAAAAAGGAGCATCTTAGTTATGATGAGAGGTTAGACAAATTAAACTTAGTCTGGAAAGAAGATGGCTTGTGGGAAATCTGATTAATTTATATAAGTATATAAATGTTCCCTAGAAATAGGATTGGGAAAAGCTATTTCATGAAAACTACCATCAAAAGACATGGGGATGCTCTCTCCATCTGGAGGAAAAAAAAAGAAAAAAAAGATTTGAATCTCCAGAAGAAAAAAGCCTCCTTTACAAAGAGAACTGTAAATCTGTAGAATAACCGCCTGAGGAGCTGGTCACAGCAGGAACAGTTGAGGATTTCAAAAAAGGCTTAGATAACTACTTAGAACTGAAAAATATCAACACTTTGGAACCAGATGTTTTATATGGTTACATGTCTGATGGCAAATTTTAGAATCGGGAATTAAATATTCCTTTAGGGAAGATTGGTTCTTGCCTTATAGGTTCCAAAGTTTTCATCAGTAAGGGAAACAAAGCTAAAAAAAAATCCCTCTAACCCTTCCTTCTTCCCCACCCTTTTTTGAACTTGACACTTACTTTTTTCAACATTAATAACTATGCAACTATATGTCACTGCATCCACAAAAGTTGAAAGTAATAAAATGTTATTTAAACCACATGGTGAACACTTAAAAATAAATAAATAAAATAAATTATGTTTTTTGTTCATTCCACCCTCCACAAAAAAAATGAACAGTGAAGTAAAAGTTGCCTGAAAGCACTAAAACATCACCCCAATAAAAATTATAGCTAACACTGCAAAAAAACACAACTCAAAGAAATTTTTTTTTTAAAAAAAGGCAGTAAGGCATAACAATAACTATATATCTTACATTACAAAAATAGCACTGACCACAAAACAAAGTTGACAACTCCCCCACCTAGAGAAAAAAGTACAATTGCCTTTCTTTTCTTATTCCACTCCGCAATTTTTTTCTTTTTCCCAGTACAGTAATAATCTTTATATAGCGCCAACATATTCTGCAGCACTTTACAATTTAAAGGGTTTAAGTACAGACATTACACATTAAAAGAACTTACAGATGAGAGCCCTTAAAATCTATGAGGGTGCCTGGGGGAGATGAAGGGTGAGAAGTGCTAAGTTGACAATGGTCCATCCATGTTACATAGATAGGAGGTGGATTACATAACAGTTGGGTGACCCTGCCACCCTGACAGTACATCTATAAACAGATAAGTGCCTCTGAGTGCCCTAGTGTTGGGAGTGACAGATAAGTGTGATAGCAGGTGGGGGTTAGCAATTAGGGATCTTGATATTCCAGACTGAGAAGATGTATTCTTAGGGCCCTCTTAAAACTATGAGAGTTCTTAGTGTGTCTGATCACCTGCGATAGTATGTTCTAGAGAACTGGTGCAGCACGTGTGAAATCTTTGAGACGGACATGCGAGGTTCGGATGATTGAGGAATGTAACCTGATATCATCAGCAGAGCGGAGACAATGGGCAGGGTGGTAGACCGAGATGAGAGAGGAGATGTAGGAGGGTGCAGCACTGTGGAGAGCTTTATGGGTGAGAGTGATGAGTTTATGTTGTATTTTGTACTGGAAAGGCAACCAGTGCAGTGACTAACACAGGGTAGAGGCATCAGTATAGTGTCTGGAAAGAAAGACAAGCCTGGCTGCTGCATTCAGGACAGATTGGAGAGGGGAGAGTTTGCACAGAGGGAAACCGATAAGCAAGGAGTTACAGTAGTCAGGACGAGAGAGAATAAGAGCAACAATGAGGATTTGAGCCTTTTTTAAAAGGATTGATCTTGGAGATGTTCTTGAGGTGCAGATGACAGGAGCGGGCAAGGGATTGGATATAAGGTGTGAAGGACAGGTCAGGATCTAGAATAACCCCAAGACAGTGGGCCTGCTGCCTAGGAGTTATGGTGGTGTCACAAACTGAAACAGAAATAGCAGGGTAGAGTTGGTTAGAAAATGGCGGAAAGACAAGTTGTTCAGTTTTAGTGAGGTTTAGTTTCAGATGGAGAGAGGACATGATGTCAGAGACAGCGAACAGACAGTCACTGGTGTTTTTTAGCAGGACAGGAGTGATGTCTCGGGAGGAGGTGTATAGTTGATTGTCATGAGCGTAGAGATGGTACTGGAAGCCAAATCTGCTGATGGTTTGTCCAATGGGGGCTGTGTAGAGTGAAAAGAGGAGAGGACCAAGAACGGATCCCTGAGGAACCCCAACAGCAAGAGGAAGAGGAGAAGCGGTAAAACCGGAAAATGAGACACTGAAGGAGCGGTCAGAGAGGTAGAATGAGAACCAAGAGAGAGTGGTACAATATAGGGAATCAATTCCAATACATCTTGCCCTGCAAAAAAAAAAAAAAAAGTCCTCGTATGGCTATTTAGATGGAAATACAGTGAAAAAAACCTACAGTTCTCGAAAGGCGGAGATGAATAAGCAAAAAAAATGAAAACCTGAACCAAGGGCTGGTCTGTAAGGGCTAAAATATTGGTTTGTGTCTTGTCTATGATTTATGTATTTGCAAAGAAGTATAATGTATTTGTGCCCGGAGTTGTATTTATGATACTTACAATAAATTACATTCTGTTAAGGAGTCAGGCGTTCGCTAGTCCTAAGGTAAGTGTGTTCATGGATTATATGCTTATTTCTTAGTAGTTACTACAAAATGCCAAATAGGCTAATTTTTTTTATTTCTGCTTATATGGCAACTCCACATCCAGTACATTGTTAGGTTCAAAATCTCAGTCTACACACCTTTTAGTAGTTGTAGGCTGCAAGCAGATACAGGTGCGGTAAGTAGAGTCCAAGGCAAACATTTAAGTCAAATCTATACCTCCATGTATTCTGAGAGATGAACTGTGACGTGTCAGCAAGGGAAAAGTGTTGAACGGACATTAACATTTTCTAATAAAATAATGGGATTCTCTGGTTACGGATACAGAATGTTAATGGAGCTGTCACATGCCCTGTGATAAGCACCAGAGATTCATTACAGCACTGGCTAGTTCCCTGCTGTTTGATATAAACCTACTTTGATGGGACTGGAACCGATCTATTAGGAACAATTGACTACATGATCCATAAGAGTTAAGCACATTCCCAAGTGAAGTCTCAACAGCGACAACATCCATTTTTAGAAACAAGTTTATTAAAGCCTTGCTACATAAGCCACATAAATGTGCACACATGGGATGAACACAATTCTCGCCAAATTCAGCTTTTCTGCAGCCTCTTCTACAATGAAGCTTTGAAGCCCTTGAAAGTTTTTGAGTAAGCCTGTTATTGCTCTTGTTCATGGCCAGCTGTGTGGTTGATCAAGAGGATGTACTTAATTCCCAGAGGATCCCGCATCACTGACACTTTTTCATTTCATTCACCATTGGTTAGTGACTGGTTTACAGAAGCAGTTTTTCAATACTGTGCTCTGCTATGACCCAGATACATGGGTTGAGTCTCATTATTATGATCACCAGATAATATGCAGAGTATCCGCCATGTCCATCATCACATGGGCTGGGAGTGATTCAATAAGGTCCTGGTAGGTTGTCACAAGTATATGGATTTGACTGCCTCCCACAGCTGCTGGAGGAGACAAAGAGCCAACACCACTATCCAGGAGCCCCACAGCTGCTGGTGGGTCCATAGAGCCAACACCACTAACCAGGGGCTCCCACAGCTGCTGGAGAGGCCATAGAGCCAACACCACCATCCAGGGGCTCCCACAGCTGCTGGAGGGTCCATAGAGCCAACACCACCATCCAGGGGCTCCCACAGCTGCTGGAGGAGCCATAGAGCCAACAACACCATCCAGGGGCCCCACAGCTGCTGGAGGGGCCATCGAGCCAAAAACACCAACCAGGGGCTCCCACAGCTGCTGGAGGGGCAATAGAGCCAACACCACCATCCAGAGGCTCCCACAGCTGCTGGAGAAGCCATAGAGCCAACACCACCATCCAGGGGCCCCACAGCTGCTGGAGAGGCCATAGAGCCAATATCACCATCCAGAGGCCCCCACAGCTGCTGGAGGGTCCATAGAGCCAAGATCACCATCCAGCGGCTCCCACAGCTGCTGGAGAAGCCATAGAGACAACACCACCATCCAGGGGCACCACAGCTGGTGGAGGGTCCATAAAGCCAACACCACCATCCAGGGGCTCCCACAGCTGCTGGAGGAGCCATAGATCCAACACCACCATCCAGGGGCCCCACAGCTGCTGGAGGAGCCATAGTGCTAGCACCACCATCCAGGGCCTCCCACAGCTGCTGGAGGAGCCATAGAGTCACCATCATCTAGAGGCTCTCACAGCTGCTGGAGGGTCCATAGAGCCAACACCA
Source organism: Phyllomedusa bahiana (assembly GCA_025379985.1). NCBI lineage: Eukaryota > Metazoa > Chordata > Amphibia > Anura > Hylidae > Phyllomedusa > Phyllomedusa bahiana. Next base: position 33,858 of record JAODAL010020302.1, on the reverse strand, counting down.
CTATCCAGGGGCTCAGCCATAGAGCCAACACCACCATCCAGGGGCTCAGCCATAGAGCCAACACCACCATCAGGGGCTCCACAGCTGCTGGAGGAGCCATAGAGCCAACACCACCATCCAGGGGCTCCCACAGCTGCTGGAGGAGCCATAGAGCCAACACCACCATCCAGGGGCCCCACAGCTGCTGGAGGGTCCATAGAGCCAGCACCACCATCCAGGGGCTCCCACAGCTGCTGGAGGGTCCATAGATCCAACACCACCATCCAGGGGCCCCACAGCTGTTGGAGGAGCCATAGTGCTAGCACCACCATCCAGGGGCTCCCACAGCTGCTGGAGGAGCCATAGAGACACCACCATCCAGGGGCTCCCCCAGCTGCTGGAGGGTCCATAGAGCCAACACCACCATCCAGGGGCTCAGCCATAGAGCCAACACCACCATCCAGGGGCTCCCACAGCTGCTGGAGGAGCCATAGAGCCAACACCACCATCCAGGGGCTCCCACAGCTGCTGGAGGAGCCATAGAGCCAACACCACCATCCAGGGGCTCCCACAGCTGCTGGAGGGTCCATAGAGCCAGAACCACCATCCAGGGGCTCACACAGCTGCTGGAGGGTCCATAGAGCTAGCACCATCATCAGGGGCTCCCACAGATATTCAACTGGGTTCAAGCCTGGAGGGGCCAAGGTAATACTTGGTAGTCTTGGTCACGTTCTTCCAACTAATATCGGACATTTATCGCCGTGTGACATTTGTATTGTTTTGCTGGAAGATCCCATCTGCTCAGGGGAAGACAATCATCGAGTATTGTTGTACGTGATCTACAAAGATGGATTCATACCCAGATCAGTTGAGAACATCTTCAACATGGATGAGTGGCCCAGAGAACATCATGAAAACATTCCCCAGACCATAGCATTGCCAGCAATAGTGGCATGGTGCTTGTTCTCGGATGTTTCTCACTTGACACCAAACTCAGAGAAGACAACCCTTTACCATTAAGCAGAGGTCCAATGTCAATACTGCTGTAAAAAATTCAAGTCTTTTCTGCAGATACAACTTCATTAACAGAGGTGCAGTGCCCATCCATCTGCTTTGGAGCCCCATACACAGAGTTTGCATAAATTGGTACTTTTACCCATGAGAGCAATAAGAGATATAAGTGCAGAAAGCTATTAATGCCCACCAAGCTAACTCACCACACATGACTTCCTTCATGAACAGAATATATGATGATATCAAAAGTGGGAAGTGGTCACAATAATGTGACTCTGCTGTAAAAGTAACTGATCAGGTCAATATTGGTATGCGGTATAGATTGATCATAGTCAAACTCTTAATTTCTTTATGTGGTCATGAGTTAAGATATTTACAAGAATATATATATATATATATATATATATATATATATATATTACACATATATATATACATACACATATACATATACATACACATATACATTATATATCATACACATATCATAACATATGCATACAATATACATACACAATATGCATACACATATGCATACACATATGCATACATATATACATACACATATGCATACACATATGCATACACATATGCATACACATATACATACACATATGCATACACATATGCATACACATATGCATACACATATGCATACACATATGCATACATATGCATACACATATATATACATATGCATACACATATATATACATATGCATACACATATATATACATATGCATACACATATATATACACATATGCATACACATATATATACATATGCATACACATATATATACATATGCATACACATATATATACATATGCATACACATATATATACATATGCATACACATATATATACATATGCATACACATATATATATATATATATATTATATATATTATATATATATATATAATATAATATACATACATACAACACCACATACACACACTGATAGTGCTACCTTAATGAGGCGGTTTTGGGATTTTTGGTTTTCCTTTTTTCTGTCCCACCTTCCAAGAGCCCAAACCTTTTTACTTTTCCGTCAACATAGCCGTATGAGGGCTTGTTTTTTGTGGGGCAATATATACTTTTTAATGGTATCAATAATAAATATGGTAAATTGTAAGCCCTCGAGGGCAAGGTCCGCTCTCCTCCTGTATCAGTGTGTTACTTAGTGTTATTGTGTTTGTCTTAGATCATGTACTGGAACTCATAGGCTTGTATAGTGTCCTGGCATAGCAATCCCCAAAAATATAATAATGGTGCCATTGACCATATTATTAAATGTCCTGGGAAACCAGTAGAACACAATTGCGCCATTTTTATAGGGCTTTTATTTTTATGGCGTTCAATGTTCAGTAGAAATGACGTTATCCTTTTTCTGTAGGTCAGTATGATTCTGTTGATAGCATTTTCGTACAGTTATGGTTAGATTTTAGAGAAAAAACTTTTTTAAACATTTGCGTTGCGGCGTCATTTTCTATGACCAATAACTTTTTTGTTTTTCTATCTTTGGACTTATGTGATGGCTCATTATTTTAAAGGCTTTAGTATAGTTTTCTTTGGTACCATTCTGGGAGGCAGGCAGCTTTTTGATCACTTTCATTTCCAGTTTTTTTAGACCAATAAGTAGCAAAAAACCCAGTTTTTTGGCGCTGGTGAATTTCTTTCTTTTACAGTGCTCACGATAGGGGAATATTTGAATAGATTGGACTTATATGAAAAAGTCAGCAGTGCCAATAATACATAACACACACAGTATATATATAATTTTTTTTGTAAAATGACAAAAAGGAGGGAGTTTTGAACTTTTAAAATGTATATTTTTCTTACTTTACATGTTGAAGTCCCCCAGGAGGACTTATTGTTAATCGCTCTTCCTATATATGCAAGTGCTAACGTACTGCCGTATGCAGGCTTCTCATTTATCACCTGTGGCAGAGTTTAATAGGTGTCCAGACATAATAGCTATGGAGACCTTTAGAGTGCTTTCACACAGCGCAGTTTTGGTGCGGTGTTAACTGTGCTCCAATTAAACTGACTTTATTACCACTTAAAGGGGTTCTGCCACGATCTCATTTCATACCTCCTGCATCCAGCTCTTCAGCTCTCTGTGCTCAGAAAGGGGCGTGTGGGTTTTGTTTGAATTACATATCATGTGACCCAGCAGGCTGACATCACCAGGCCTTTCCTCTCTCTAATCAAAGAAAGGTCTGTTTATTCACAGAGGTACAAGTAGCTACACTGTAGCCTAGAGGTTATGCTTTTTACCTCCCCACACAAGGGTCCTAGGTTCAAATCCCTGCAGGAACTAAACCCATGGATTTTTTTTTTCTTTATCAATACACATAGCTCATTGAGGTTCCTTTTTTAATTTATTTGCACTGTTTCACGAATTAATAAGGAGCACAGAGGATGGGAGTAGAATGACATCACCTGGGGTTGAACACTCAGTAGCTGCCTGAGAGGAGAGGTGTTGTCTGAGCAGGACTGAGGAGCTCTCTGCCCTGGTCGTATCCCCTGGAGATGAGCTGTAAACAATGGATCACTAAAAGGGCAGCTAAAACAAAAACGGTGCAGAATTTTTAATAATAATGAATGGTGAAAATGTTTATTATTTCATTTGCAAGCTTCCCACGTCAATTTTACTTCGTGGCAAAACCCCTTTAAGCTTCTTTCACTTATCTAAACTGTTTGGAATGTGAGTGATCAATTAGTGTGTTTGTATCCAGAAGACGTCACACACAGTCATTGATTACTTACTTGAAACACCTTTCTGAACAATTTAGACAAAATTGAAAGAAGCTTGTTGGTAATAAAGGCAGCTTAAAGGAGTTGTCTAACTACAAAGAATAGCTTTCAAAATGTAGGGAACACTAAATGAAGACATTTTCCAAATATATTGCTTTGTTTATCTTTTTTTTTGTTAAGGAGCTACAAATGATTTTATCACCTTCTGAGCTCTCTCTGGTTCCCCAAGTGACCGACCTGTTTACTTCTGCTCCCTGCTGTTTGTTCTATCTGATAGCAGGGAGTGACGACATCACACAGGTCGTGCAGCACAGAACTTCGAACAGTGAGAGCTTGTTTGTTATCTGATCTTTCAGACAAAAGACCGTAATTACTGCTGTTTACTTGACCTCAGAAGCTTCCCTGGTCCTGTCAGCATGAGATTTATCTAATTAGCAGACATCTGAATACATGGAGCTCATATGCTAAGTACAGAGAGCCTGACCAGGAAGTGACAGAGCAAAGTAGCATTATTTCATTCATGCAACCTATGAAACTTTGAGATGAGACAACCCCCTTTAAGGAATGTTACTTCCAATATGTGGTTTTGGGAGTCCTTGCTCCCTATCCTTGAACTTATTTGAATATATTAAACATTTAAAATTCCTACATTCCTATGAAACTTTGAGATGAGACAACCCCTTTAATTGAAGCGCAGTTAAAACCGCACCAAAACTGCGCTGTGTGAAAGCACCCTTATAAGGCTTCCATGGCAACAACACAACACACCCCGATCCCGCTGCAGCCCTGTTCGCTTATCATTAAGATGCTGGAATCTCTAGAACCGCAGCATCTAAATGGTTAAATGGCCGGGACTGGAGCTGCGGCCGATCCCTGCTGCCAGCGGCGGTTACCAGCCGTGTCTAACAGCCGGCGGTTGCTGTGTATGGAGCAGGCGCAGCGAGTGAGCCCGCCTCATACACCTTTCTAGTCATCGCCATGTAAACTTACAGCGCTGGGCATGAAGGGGTTAATATAACGTTTTTAAGCGCCATCTGAAGTCCAAGGAATTGCTCCATTCAATGTTATCCTTCAGATTGCAGCTGTAATTCAGTGGTTAGAGTCAATCATGGGCAGTGCAGCCCTTGACTGTAGCTGGAGTGTCCTCTATTTATGATGATTACATTACTTTAGATCGGAACGCATGTATAGAAATGTCCACACAAAGCGGCTACAAGCTCTGCTCCGTATCACTTCAGCTGATGTCACCTAATTGAACGGAAAAGCTTTAGTAACTTTCCCTTCTCATTGTGCAGTGCAGGCAGGTTACCTCCACTGCCTCCTGTATAGAATGAGAGGTTTATGGAATGATAGAGATTATTACGTGATAAGGACACATCAATCGTCAATAAGGAGCGAATAAACAGTAAAGCGCGCTTCTACTACTGAGGACAAGCAACACAGCCCATAGTCAGCCGGTGCGCTCTGCTGTTCTCTAGTGTCCGCTACATCTAACTACACATTCATGTAGAATATACACGGTCGATCACATTATTACGACCAGGGGCATAGCTATAGGGGGTACAGAGGTAACAGTCTCTACTGGCCCTGCAGTTTAAGGGGGCCCCAAAAGCCCCTCTGCCACAGCATTGTAGCTTAGGGGCCCCATTTCACGATTTGCACTAGGGCCCAGGAGCTGCAAGTTACGCCTCTGATTACAACCACTTTCTACTTAGAGAAGCTGGCAGCGTGTGGCTTAGGAAGCAAGTCCCATGTGGTGAGCTGGCTCGGTGGGTATACAAGGCATGTGATAGGCTGTCCGCACACGTATCCATCAATGCTGTCATAGGTGCGATTTATCAGAGTTGGAAAAAGGGATTGGCGAAGGGCGGAGGCATTTCTGAAACCGTGCAGAGGCTGAATTGTTCATGTGCTGCTGTAGTGGAAGTGTATTGCGCTGTGTCGGACTGGGGTGCCCAGGGCCCACAGGTGGAGTTGACACTAGGGGCCCACCAGTTGAGGTGTTTCTGGGCCCACTGGTGGGAGTTTATTTTAGGGGCCCACCCTACAGCTACTGTTAATGACTGTACATGACTCCTATGCTTTGCCTCTTGCTTTTTGCCTCAATTTTTCTGCTTTTTTGCCTCTTCTGAGGATGTACATGGAGTTAAAAAAACATCTTCAGGTCTACCATGCTCAGGAGCCCACCGGGGGTTTTCCCTATTGCCCCGTGGGCCAGTCCGAGCCTGGTATTGCGAGTAGATGAATGGAGCCATGTAAACTGTGAAGCACCACGTGTCATTGGTGTGCGAAGTGAACATCATCTATGAGTAGACTGACACCCTACAGTGCAGCAGCTCACTGGCAAAAAGAACCTGACTTCTGTCAAACACAACAGTTCAGGGATCCCTATGACATAAGGGGCTGAATTGGGGTCACCACACAAATGTACACCGAGAGCCTCAAATTTTTTCATATATTTCATATTAGCAGAAATGCTGTTCCAAAAATTCTTATGTCCTCTTTGACTGTTTCTTAGTGTTTCTAGAGTGCTACTGTTATTGTATTGTGTTTGCATTGCTTTTGCTGCCACAACAGTGTGCTCCTATACGTTTATTCTTCAAAACGGATGTGCTATTCAGATTTTGTATTTTTCCAAAATGAACCAGGGGCGGCCAGACATCTGTCTAACACAACAGTTCAGGGATCCCTATGACACATGAGGCTTCAAAGCAGACAGCCATCACTGCACCTCTGCTAATCACGTTACATATGCAGAAAAGGCTTCAATCTTCACAGCAATATTACTATTGCACTTCTGCTGATTACGAAAGGGTTGTCTTCTCCAAAAAGTCAAATTCTCTGCCTCATCAAATAGATGAAGGTTGGCTTGTCATAAGAGAACAAAACAACCTGCAACCATTGCTGGAAGAACACAACACAGCACAGATCCTACTTATGTCCCCCATTTCCATGTCCAAAATTTAGAGATATGCATTATGGAGGCAACCACCTTCTCAGTCACGGCACAAACATCAGCTACTATACTAGTACAATCGGCATAGTCTTGGCATTGGACAGGAAATATAAAATATACATACATACATATATATATATACATATATATACATACATATATATATATATATATATATATATATATATATATATATATATATATATTTATTTAAATAGAGTGCTTTTTTCAAATTTTCATGGAGTGTTCTCTCAGTCATGCAGCATTTATAACTACGGTTTTAATAAAGTAATGTATAGCATTATAGTCTATTAAAGTCTATATCAATGAGTGGTCATAGTGATGTCCTCATTACAATACTTTCTCCTGCCTGATGTATGAAAGATTATTATGGATGAGTAACATCTCACCTTAGGTACCATGCTGTCAGCAAAAATAATGGAGTGGATGAGTGGCCTCTTCCACATATATATGCTAATGATCTCCCTGAGTCAGGGTTGACACAGAGACCGCAACTGGAGAAAAAATGCTCAGAAAGTGTTTTCTACTAAAAAAAAAAAATCATAATCAGAAAGCATATGCAAAAGTAAGTGAAAAAACTGGACAGCATAGAAGCAGAGGCCAGATCAGTTCATGGTTAGAAATATTCTACCCCAACTTCAAATGGACAGGATGGCCATTGGGCATTTCAGGGCCTCATACAGCCTTAGCATTTTGGTTGCTCTCCCCATTACCAGCTTCTATTTTGCATCTTGTCATGACCCCTGGAACTGAAGCGGTTGCCTATTTCCTTACCAATTTACAGCAATCCATATTAAAGCTTGTGTGCTGCCACTTACTCATATTTCCTTTATAGGGGTTGTGCCCTGCTTTGTGCATTAATGAAGTCCCGACTGCTTACACCCAAAATTCGATTCTTGTTGTACACCATTGTGATGGGCGAGGACCGACCCGATACGACGGTCTGTTGCACTACAAACTGATAAAAAGGAGGAACCGCTGCTTTTAAACAATGTAATTTTGCCTGCTTACTCCAAGACCTTCTATCCAGTGGTGGCAGTGCTACCTTCCATAAGATGAAGGGGCATATGACTATATTGGCCACACAGCCTCCGACATAGTTGCACACAGGAAAGTAACACATGTGCAGTACGGCCAAAGGAAGTGTCAGGACAAATGCCCCTCCGGTGTCTGTTCTGGATACACACACACACGTGCGTATATGTATATATATATATATATATATATATATATATATATATATATATATAAAATATATATATATATATATACACACACACACACCGTGTGTGTATCCATAAAATCATAATATATTATAATATATATTATATATTATATATATATAATGCACAGCATTAGTGTATAATCTATAGATCTATATATCTCTATAGATATATACTTTCTAGCAGCATATATATCTATATATCTGTATATCTTATCTAATACTAAAATTCTATATATCTAACGTCTGTGTATCTATAGATCTATATATCTCTATAGATATATATTATCTCTATAGATATATATCTCTATATCTCTATATCTCTATATAGTGGGCAATTAGCACAAAAGTAGTTGAGTCCCTTGGCATCAATTTACCAGGTTTGGCCTTTATTTGGCCACAAGTGAAAACAATAACAAAACAGGTGGCTTGTCTTCAGCCACAACAGAAATACACACAGTCCGTGTGAATGATAACAGTGCATGAATGCTGCAACAAAAGTTCTCGACTGCCTAGCCACTCACAAAGTCCAGCAGAGATCTCTCTCAAGCCTGGGGTAGATTGAGCCTCTCTCCTCATCTCTGTTTGTTGTTCCAGCTTCTGGCAGAGAACCACATACCCTGCTTCGGTCCACATGACTGACCACACTTAGGCCATGTAAACCTGGCCCGGATACATGGGAGCAGTCATCCCACCCAGACTGCTCCAGTAAAGAACCGGCCCAGATTGACTGATAACAACAGGCATACTAAAACCACCTAGGTGACAGTAACCTAGGGTTACGGGCACAAAACTACTTGCTCATACTTAACTGAGATCAGACATAAAAAAAATAAAATAGATTTTACACACATATATATATTATATATATATATATATATATATATTAATATTATATATAGATATATATATATATATATATACAACACACAACAACACACACACACACACACACACATATTTACACACAAATGTCAAAAGGATATTTTTGTGAGGTTTGGTTGCATTTTTTTGATTAAACAAAATGTCACCCTTTAATGCATTATTTAAAATGCATTCATTTTCTACATGTATTTTTGATGCAGTTAAACAAAAGCAACTAAAGAGCAGCAGAGCAACGACTAAAATGTGTGAACCCAGCCTCAGTGGCAGAACATGATCATTAATATGCATTGCTGTAAATTAGTAAGAAAGCTGCCAACCCCTTCTATGACCCCCACTTATAAAACCCACAGAGTGGATGAAGAGGCAGATGGGGATGGCAGCATGACCCTGGCCAGCGTGCACTCTCAGCGCGAGGCAGCTCTCTAGCAGGGACGCTTTTACTGAAGTACATTACTCGCCAAGAAACAAGATCGTAAAATCACCATTGACTGATCGACGATGGTGATTTTACACAACATTCAATGAGTGCTGTACTTAATTGATTTTACCGTATTTGCGGGGCATACTACGGCACATTTATGTATCATGTGAACATACTCTAATTGTCCGTCCAGTCGACATCTAACACCGCACAGGTGTTCAGGAACATCTGTTCAGAGTGCAAAGCTGTACACTAATGGTACAGATGCATGGGGGGAGGGCGGCTTTTAACGATATCGGTCTATCTATATCACAGAGCTCAGTCCCTCTATCATATAACCATATGGACTCACAAAAAGTCAGGGATATTTGACTTTCGGATGAAATTGATGGAATATCACAGTACAGTGATATTTTATCCTGAGGCCATTTAAGTCATAACATGCCATGTTGATTTTCTCATCTCAAACCATTTAATGACGCAAAAGCCAACAGTAGACTGTATACACTACCAAAAATGTCAATGTCTCCATAATGGGTCATGTGGCCTCAAGCATCAATTACAGCTTGACAATGAGGTCTTATGCTGTTCACAAGTGCAGTTATTGACTGCTTAAGTGTGGCATCTCTCTCTTTTTGAAGGAAGCCCCTCAGATCATTGAGGTTCAGGGGTAAAGAGGCACAAGCTTCTACACAGCGACTCAGCTGATCCCACATATTTTCTAGGGGGCTCAGGTTTGGAAAAACGTGTAGGCCCCTCCATTTGAGGTATCCAAAATCTTTGTGTTGCAGCAGCAAACTATCAAAAATTATAATAAAGACTGAGCTTAAAAAAAGCCCTGGTGAGGGCTGAAACGTTGCTGCTGTTGGGACAATAAAGTCACGTTTTTCTGAAGTGCTGCCTATTTTGGATTTTTGTCCTCCATTTGAGGTATTCACTCTCCAACGGCTGTTCCCTAATGATGCGACCTCGATGAGCTGGAGTTTTGTCCTCTATGAACATGAAACTAGCCCTGTGTTGCTCATGCAGAGGAACAATGACTGGGTTAATGATATTATGCCAGTAGTAGAGGCATCACTATCATTCACAATGTGTAGGGCAGTTCTCTATTGACTAGACACCAGCCCACACTCTACCAACACCAATAAAGGCTTGTCTAGTGACAGCAGTGGTTGATGCATAGCACGCTCCTTGTGGTCTCCAGCATCGTTGGTGGCCATAACTTCTTCTCAGAGGGAATCAACTTTTATCACTGAACAGTAGTGAGGAGCAGTCGTCCTTTGTTCAGCGTAGATGCTTCCTGGTCAATGCAAGATGAGGATTCCTGTGCCTGGTGGCGAGGTGAGGTACCCTTGCCAGTCTTTTAGCACAATGACTACGTTGATGTAAATGGTTACGAATAGACTGACATTACACTTGATGCCTCTCACTTCCCTTAAACGTGCCTGGAATTGTGTTGCATTCATCATCCACATGACATTGTGTACAATGAAGCGGTCATTAGTGTGTGATGGAGTCAAAGGACGTCCACTTCTTTGCCTTTCTGTGACTCTTCCAATCTCTCTGTATCTCTGATAAAACCTGCTGATGACACTCTGTGACATGCATAGATCAGTGGCCACTTCCATCTGAGAGCATCCTGCTTGAAGCCTCACAGTAACGAGGTCCTGTTGATCAACTGTAAGGTGTTGTCCAGTCTCATGAGATCAAAATGTGAACAGCCTGATGAGTAGGATGGCTTTAATCCCAATTCAAATTGATCCCCTAAATGTATTGGGTGATTAAGGAATCAAACCTGTTGTGAATTTTGTCATTATGCTCCTGATCAGAGATCAGCAAGTTGTGCAAAAAGTACTCAAATATTGACCCATTGGTCATGTGCATCTAGAGGGAAGAGATGGTCTCATTTAGTTCATTTAAAAAAAAAAAGTTTATGTTTATCCTGAAATTTCAACCAAAAGCCAAATATCCCTAACTTTTTGTGAGTAGTGTATTACAGAGCTCAGCTTCTCTCCCTCTATCCTATAACCCTATATATCACAGAGCTCAGCTTCTCTTCTCTATCATATAACCCTTATATATTTACAGGGGCTCAGCTTCTCTTCTCTATCAATAAAACCCTATATATCACAGAGCTCAGCTTCTCTATCATATAACCCTATATATCACAGAGCTCAGCTTCTCTTCTCTATCATTTAACCCTATATATCACAGAGCTATATATCACAGAGCTCAGCTTCTCTATCATATAACCCTATATATCACAGAGCTCAGCTTCTCTTCTCTATCATTTAACCCTATATATCACAGAGCTCAGCTCTCTTCTCTATCATATAACCCTATATATCAGAGCTCAGCTCCTCTCCTCTATCATATAACCCTATATATCACAGAGCTCAGCTCCTCTCCTCTATCATATAACCCTATATATCACAGAGCTCAGCTTCTCTTCTCTATCATATAACCATATATATCACAGAGCTCAGCTCCTCTCCTCTATCATATAACCCTATATATCACAGAGCTCAGCTCCTCTCCTCTATCATATAACCCTATATATCACAGAGCTCAGCTCCTCTCCTCTATCATATAACCCTATACAGTATCTCACAAAAGTATCTCACATTTTTGTAAATTTTGTATTCTATCTTTTCATGGGACACCACTGAAGATCTGATAGTTTGATACAATGTAAAGTAGTCAGTGTTCAGATGATATGATAGTTTGCTATACAAGCTGTAGACTGAATACTTTACTTTATATCAGTGTAAATTTGGTGTGCCCTCAAAATGACTAAAAACACAGACATCAATGTCTAAACCGCGGGCAACATCCGTGAGGACTCCCCTTAGTTTAGATGGCCAATTCGTGCCCAATCTGTCCGTCTTCTGTGCAGCCCCCAATATTTTCCAGCACTGCTTTAACACTCTTGGGCATGGAGGTCACTAGAGCTTCACAGGTTGCAGCCACTGGGATCCTCTTCTCCATACCAAAATCATGAAGCTGATGGATGTTAGAGACCTTGCGCTCCTCCACCTTCCATTTGAGGATATCCCACAGATGCTCAATAGGGTTTAGGTCTGGAGACATGCTTGGCCAGTCCAGCACCTTTACCTTCATTTTCTTTAGCAAGGCAGTGGTCGTCTTGGAGGTGTGTTTGGGGTCGTTATGTTGGAATACTGCCTTGTGGTCCAGTTTCTGAAGTGGAGGGGATCATGCTTTGTTTCAATATGTCACAGTATATGTTGGCATTAATGGGTCCCTCAATGAACTGTAGCTCCTACAGCCAACAGCATTCATGCAGCCCCAAACCATAACGCTCCCACCACCAAACTTGACTGTAGGCAGACCCACCTGTCTTAATACTCCCTACGTTGTTTTCACCACACAGGCTTGACACCATTTTGATCTCATAAGGCACAGGACATAGTTTCAGTAATCCATATCCTTAGTCTGTTTGTCTTCAGAAAACTGCAGAAAACCAGTGTTTGAGGGCATCATCTTTAGAAGAGGCTTCCTTCTGGGACGACATTCATGCAGACCAATGTGCTGCAGTGTGCAGCATTTGGTCTGAGCACTGACAGGCTGACCTTCCACCCCTGTAACTTCTGCGGCAATGCTGGCAGCACTCATACATCTATTTGAAAAGGCAATCTCTGGATATGACACTGAGCACGTGCAATCAACTTCTTGGGTCGACCATGCCAAGACCTGTTTTGAGTGGAACCTGTCTTGTTTAACCACTGTATGGTCTTGGCCACCGAGCTGCAGCTCAGTGTCAGGGTGTTGTCCATCTTCTTATAGCCTTGGTCATCTTTATGCAGGGCAACAATTCTTTTTTCAGATCCCTAGACAGTTCTTTGCTATGCGGTGCCAAGTTGAACTTCCACTGACCAGTATGAGAGAGTGTGAGAGAGCGATAAGACCAAATTTAACACAGTTGCTCCTCATTCACACCTTGTAACACTAATGCGTCAACACCGTAGAGGAAAAATCGCAAATTGGGCACAATTTGTCTATTTTCACTTAGGGGTGTACTCACTTTATGTACCGGCGGTTTTGACATTGATGGCCATGTGTTGAGTTATTTTTAAGTTTTTCAAAATATATTTTAGATGTGCACAGCCTAATTAACTTTTGTAGTCTATTTGAGAAATGGCAATCTCATTGGCTTGCTGCACTCTGCCGCCTCTTTTAAACCAGTGCAGGATAGTTCAATTGCAAGTTCCTATCACTCCCTGAGATGTTGTAGTCTGAACGGACTCCTAGTGAGGTAACATGTTCAGTGTTAGGGACTCACCTGTTCTGGGATCCCCTTGACGCTATTGGGAGGTGAGCTTAATACAATCTTTGATCAAAAACTGTAAACTAAGAGTCCCAGGTTTTTTCATATTTTCCTTAGCAGTAATGCATTTTCAATATTCCTATATACCTTGATGTTTCACTTAGTTTTTAGTGTGCCACTGATTTTTGTATTAGAGTTATTTTGAGGGCACAACAAATGGACACTGTTACAATGTACAGTATCCAGTCTATAGCTTGTATAATAAACTATCATATCTTCAGTGTTGTCCCATAAATAGATAATACAATATTTCTAAAAAGGTGAGGGGTGTACTCACTTTTGTTAGATATCTACAAGGCTCTCCATAACCTCTCCCCTCCATATATCTCTACCTTAATCTCCAGATACCTCCCCTCATGCAACCTCCGCTCCTCACAGGAGTTTCTTCTCTGCTCTCCTCTCATCAGCTCCTCACATAACCATCTCCAAGACTTCTCCTGTGCTTCCCCCACACTCTGGAACTCACTGCCCCAACACCTCAAACTCTCCCCCACTCTCACTAGCCACAAAGGTAACCTGCTCCACCCCACAAACATGTCTGCCCCTCACCTTCTGTCTCTTTCCCCCTTCCCTGTAGACAGTAAGCCCTCATGGGCAGGGCCCTCTCTCCCTCTGTACTAGTTGTTAGTCACTTATTGTCACTTTCTAATTGTTTGACCAATGTTATTTATGTACCCGCCTGAAATGTACAGCGCCCTGGAATCAAGGGCGCTCTAAAATAAATAATAATAAAATACCGTATATCATAGAGTTCCTCTATCATGTAACCTTATACATCACTGAGCTCAGGTTCCCTCCCTCTATCACAACCTGCTATCAGATTGGGAACCATAAACCACCTAACAGGTTCCCTTTAAATTTGATCCAGAGCCCTGACAGCAATACAGCCCTGTGTATGGGAATTCACTATGATTCCTTCACTGCTGCAAAATGTGATTATTAGAAACGTCCCCTTCATACATGAATCACATATATAATTTTTCTGCACAAAACAGCTTTTTTTCACCCAGTCAATGCAAAGTTCAGCGCTTTGTCCTGATAATAAATAGCAATTGGCTTTGTGCAATGACTAACGCCTTCCAGTTGACGAACAGACACACAATGCAGCAATGGATTCTTCGTTGTCCATACTTTAAATTTTCCCCCATATATTGCACAGCACTATTAGAAATCTATGAATTATTTGAAGCAACAAGTATTGTACAGACATCACAAAAGGATTCAAATAGGAATCAGCCTGCAGTTTCTGTGCAGAGGGGGTGAATTATTTTGCTTTTCCATGCAACATATTATAAATGATGTAGAATAACACATAATAGAGAAAAAAACAGGATTGTTACTGAAGAAATCATTAGAAAGATCTCCCTGCAGCAACAACGAGTGACTGGCTGCAGATGGGAAGGGGCTTCTGGAGTGTTTGCATGTATAGCAATAGGAGGCAGCAGCAGCAGCCTGCAGACCCCTCTCTTTAGGGAGGTAGCAGCTCTGAATTGACGTTGGTGAGTCAGATAGGGAGGAAATTTGGATATGATGGGGAGGAGATGTCTCAGCTCAGCTCTCTAGCTTTCCTCAGCATCTCTAGAAGGCAGGTGCAACACCAGGGACACTTCATGTGTCATGCTTTCCTGTAGCGGCTCATCCTCTCTGTCCAGGATTCAGAGCTCACCTCCTCCAGTGGATATGCTCTCAATGGAATAAGTAAAAACTGCTAAATGCACATGCACGTTTATGGATTAATACATGGATGTGGTGTAGATTTGGGACATCTATAATAAAGTAACCAGAAACTTTTTTTTAAAATAAAACTTGGAAATTAGGTGAACTGCCTGGAGAGGGACCTTAAAAGTATGCAGAGCTGACCACCATCTGACCAGTCGCCTGGATAGGATGCACTGTGAACAGTAAAGACATTCTGGTCCTTGTATTCGTGTCTGCAGGAGCAGTTCAGCACTGGAAGGTGGACAGCTCCTCTCCTCCAGAGCAAGCAGTGGACTCCACCTGCTGGATATACACAATGGAAGGTGAGCTCCTACCTATTCTAGCACCATATTCCATTTCATATCTGACTTTACTAGATTTGTGTGGTTTAATACTGAACCCTTAATTAGCAAAAGGTTTCGGTTTTGAAGATTTTATGGCTACGTATAACACTGTGCACTATAGGGTCATGACTCATCAGCAGAAGAACCATTTATCCTCATTGCAGTCTATGTAAGATGCATTAGTCTGCCCTGTAACAGGGATGGCAGCACCTCTCTCTACACAACATGGCATTAGCCCTGATGCAGTTCTGCCTGAGCACGTACGTGATGTAGGTTAAAAGGTTATTTCAGCCTATGCTTTAACTGACAGGTTAATACCTAAGAGTTTAAGAGGGTCCCGGTGCCAGAAAGCCAGGAATTCAATGAATAGTGAAAAGTAAGACTATGCTACTGTCTTACTCCAGCACTTCAAAATGTTTTCTCATTGCAAGGAATTCGCCCTGCTCTTGCACTGCCCAGTCATATACCTGATTAAGGTTAAAAGGTTATTCCAGCCTATGTTTTCCTTGACAGGTTAATACCTAAGAGTTTAAGGGGGTCCCGGTGCCAGAAAGCCAAGCTCCTGGCCAGGAATTCAATGAATAGTGAAAAGTAAGACTATGCTACGGTCATACTCCAGCACTTCAAAATGTTTTCTCACTGCAAGGCATTAGCCCTGCTCTTGTACAGCCAAAGCACATACCCCATGCAGGTGAAAAGGTTATCTCATCCTGTATGGTAATAAGTAAGGATGTGGCAATGTCATTCACTAGCACTGTATGAGCACACTTACATGTTTTCTCACTGCAAGACATCAGCTCTGCTCTTGCACTGCCCGGTCATATACCTGATGGAGGTTAAAAGGTTATTTCATCCTTTTACCTTCTTATAGCTTCGGGTAAACTCCTGAGGGGATTAGAAGGTCCTGGGATGCATTTCTCTGGCCAGGAATAGAATGTATAGTAAAAAGTAAGGATGTGGTACTGTCTTACTCTAGCACCATGTGAGCACTTTAACACGTTTTCTCAGTGCAAGACATTCGCCCCACTCTGGTACTGCATAAGATGTGGTACTGTCTTACTCTTGCAATGAGAAAACATGTTAGAGTGCTCACATGGCGCTAGAGTAAGACAGTACCACATCCTTACTTTTTACTATACATTCTATTCCTGGCCAGGATTTTTCATTTCTGGCACCAGGAACCCCTAATCCTATCAGGAATTAACCGGAAATTGTAAGAAAGTAAAAGGACCAAATTGCTGTTTAACTTACATCAGCTATATGCTTATGCAGTATCAGAGTGGGACTAATGTTTTGCAATGAGAAAACATGTTAAAGTGCTCACATGGTGCTAAACATTAGTCCCACTCTGATACTGCATAAGCACATACCTGATTTAAGTTAAAAGGCAATTTTGTCCTTTTACTTTCTTACAATTTCAGGTTAATTCATGATAGGGGGGTTCCTGGTGCCAGAAATGAAAACTCCTGGCCAGGAATTGAATGTGTACTAAAACTAGGCATGTGGTATGGTCATGCTCTTTAACATGTTTTCTCACTGCAAGGCATTAGCCCTGCTCTTGTACAGCCAAAGCACATACCCGATGCAGGTGAAAAGGTTATCTCATCCTGTATGGTAATAAGTAAGGATGTGGCAATGTCATTCACTACCACTATATGAGCACACTAACATGTTTTCTCACTGCAAGACATCAGCTCTGCTCTTGCACTGCCCGGTCATATACCTGATGGAGGTTAAAAGGTTATTTCATCCTCTTACCTTCTTTTGGCTTCAGTTAAACTCCTGAGGGGATTAGCGTGTCCTGGGAAGCATTTCCCTGGCCAAGAATAGAATGTATAGTAAAAAGTAAGGATGTGGTACTGTCTTACTCTAGCACCATGTGAGCACTTTAACACGTTTTCTCATTGCAAGACATTAGCCCTACTCTGATACTGCATAAACACATACCTGAAGTAAAAAGGCAATTTCATCTTACTTTTTACTATGCAATCAATTCCTGGGCAGGATCATGCAATTTCAGGTTAATTTCTGATAGGATTAGGGGTTCCTGGTGCCAGAAATGAAAACTCCTGGCCAGGAATTGAGTGTATACTAAAACTAGGCATGTGGTGTACTGTCATTGCCTTTAAAACATGTTTTTGCATTGCAAGACATTTGCCTGCTCTTGAAAGCTCGAGCATATACCTGATGTAGGTGTAAAGGTTATTTCATCCTTGTACCTTCTTATGGTTTCAGGTCAATTCCTGAGGGGATTAGAGGGTCCTGGGATGCATTTTCCTGGCCAGGAATTGAATGTATACTCAAAAGTAAGGATGTGGTACTGTCTTACTCTAGCACCATGTGAGCACTTTAACACGTTTTCTCATTGCAAGACATTAGCCCCACTCGGATACTGTATACATACCGGATGCAAGTTAAAAGGCAATTTCTATTATTTTCTCACAATTTCAGGTTAATTCCTGATAGGATTAGGGGTTCCTGGTGCCAGAAATGAAAACTCCTGGCCAGGAATTGAGTGTATACTAAAACTAGGCATGTGGTACGGTCATGCTCTTTAACATGTTTTTGATTTGCAAGACATTTGCTCTGCTCTTATACAGCTCAAGCATATACCTGATGTAGGTTAAAAGGTTATTTCAGCCTTTTACCCTATGTTTACCCTGACAGGTTAATACCTAAGAGTTTAAGGGGGTCCCGGTGCCAGAAATCCAAGCTCCTGGAGAGGAATAGTTTTGGTTTCAGATTAATGCCTGAAAGGTTAAGGGAAACCTGGTGCCAGAAATGTATGATACTACCCAGGAATTGATTGCATAGTATAAAGTAAGGCTGTGGTGCTGTTATAGTCCTGCTTATGTTTTCTCAGTGCAAGTCAAAATTGTACACATTAAGAAAGGGTTAATGTGTAAAGAAATGGGAACATGGACAAATGTCTTACATTCACAAACACAACAGCTTTGCTCCTGAAGGGGGAACATATCTGTATGGTGGGACGGTGAAAGGAGGTGGAGATTCAGATACTGTAGAAATGTTATTTAAGCATTTGTCTAGAGAAGACATGCATCTCTACAGCAGGTTTACCTGGAGTCCTAGAAAAACTCACAATATAATATTCTATGTCTCACTTTCAGGTTTCCTACTGCACATCCAACTTGATCAATTTTTACATGTATCATTTAATTTTGTGATAAACTATTGCGAAACGTCGCTACTTATATAACATTATACCGACTGAAAATACTTTTAGTGTATTCAGTAATGATATAATGGTTTCCACTAGGTCAATAAATTCTTTGCATCTAAAACTGTTGGTCGTGCAAATGGACTATTATCTATGTTTATGACGAAGTCCTTTTCCATTTGCACCTCCTGCCATATCACCACCTAATAGGTGTGCATACAATTCTTTCATAATACTAGAAAAACTCACAGTGATAACAGGAGTGGGATCTGCATTGCACATGTGATAGAAGCCTTTCCATTTTGCGTCTAATCAAGTAGGGCTTTATTAAGAGAGCCATATACTATGGCTCAATGTTCAAAGTGAATAAATGTAAGGTTCTGCATCTGGGGAGAAATCTGGGGAGAAATCTGCAGGCATCATATGTCCTGGGGTAGAAAACTTGAGAATCGCTTGTTGAGAAAGATCTGGCGTTCTTGTAGATCATAGACTACAGAACAGCATGCAATGTCAATCAGCTGCACTTAAGGTATGTAGGATATTGGCGTGTATTAAGAGGCATGGACCGCGGGACAAGGATGTGATTCTACCACTGTACAAAGCATTGGTGCGACCTCACTTAGAATATGCTGTTCAGTTCTGGGCTCCAGTTTATAGAAGAGATGTAATGGAGTTAGAGAGAGTGCAAAGATGAGCAACCAAACTAATAAGCAGAATGGAGCGTCTTAGTTATAAGGAGAGGTTAGAAGAATTGAACTTATTTAGTCTTGAGAAAAGACGGCTTCAGGGGGACATGATTAATTTATATAAACATATAAATGGTCCCTACAAAAAGTATGGGGAAAAATTATTTCAAGTAAAGCCCCCTCAGAAGACAAGGGGACATTTCCTTCGGCTGGAGAAAAAAGAATTCAATCTGCAGAGGAGGAAGAAGTGTTCTTCACTGTAAGAACTGTGAATCTGTGGAATAGCTGCCTGAGGAGCTGGTCACAGCAGGAACTGTAGAGAGTTTCAAGAAAGGCTTAGATACCTACCTGAAAATAAAGAATATTAATGTGTATGTAGCTATGTAACATTCTGGATCCTGGCTGGTTGCGGCTCTGGGGTCAGAGATATGGTCTCCACTGGAGCAGATCGGTTCTTGCCTTGTGGGTTTCAGGGCATTCACCAGTGGGGAGGCTGGGCTTAAAATCCTTGTCTCCCTCCCATCACCCACATTTTCCCCACCCTTGGTTGAACTTGTTGGACACGTGTCTTTTTTCAACTGTACTAACTATGTAACTATAAGAGAATATATCATGTTCTCTTCTGATGCTTGATACTTGTTAGCCTTTAAACCTTTTGTAGCCAGATAAACGTTGGACAGATCACGTCATTACTGTTGGTTGTGCCTTAGAATTTGCGCCACAGGTGTGAGATGTTGTACGCATGTGTAATGGATACCCTAGAGAAGCATACATAGGTCAATGCACAAGAGTTACATGAACTCCTATACATTCACAGAACCAGAGTATTTCTGTTCAGTGAATCTAAAGAAGCCTCTATTTGCACCGTTTACAGATCTGTCAATTTATGAAAATGAAAAGCCATACTGGGGTTGTCAACTCAGCGGTAAAGCAATAGGTCTCTGATACCCAATCTCCGCAATTTTAGGCTTCCCATGTAAAGGGGTAGAAAAAATATACAGAAAAATAAGATGTGGTTTACTTGAAATCAAAGAACCCCGGCCAAACTCAAAGCTCCACAGCTGGACAAATATCAATTCCCAGTAGAAGGGAGTAAAAGCCCCAATGCTACATAGAAGAGGCTGCACAGGTGCAGATTAACGATGAACAATTGCTCCCACACATTCATGAAGGGGGCAATTACTTCATACATAATTGCATACTAGATAAACCATTCACACCAGTATGCAGAAAAGCCACAGTACTGTACAAGGCTACTACTTAAAGGGGTGTTCCAACTATAGAGTTTGATGCTAAATTGCTAGAATATGCCATCAAAGTCTGATAGGTGCAGTTCCCAACTCTGGGACTGTATGGACCCCGAATGTTTTGGCTCAGAATGAAGAGTCTCCTTTACTTGGCCACTGCTGGGACACCCTTACAGGGTGCGGGACGGCTTTTCCCTGCACTATCGTTCTGCAGGATCTTTCTGTCTGGTAATCGATGCCTGTATCCCATTTTTGCGCTGTCTAACTCATGCCCCCCTGTATTTTGACTGAATTGCTTGCGTCTCCGTGAGTATAAATTATACAGCTCTCGAGGTACCCTTCCTTTTTGTGCAATAGTCATAACTCTTATTGCACAATTTTTCTGCCTGTTGGTCTCTTGCTCCTCATCATCCCCTGATGTGATCCTTGGTGGATCGAAACATGTTGGGATAGGACCTATAGGATTGTCTTTTTTAGGGTAAGTGTTTTTGCAGGGTCAGGCTCCTGCCAGGACCGCCCTTATTGGGGCGATTTTCCTGTTCATTTAGGCTAGGGCGTAATAGCTTCCTTGCCTAGGGCTTCATAGGGATTTCTTCTAGTTTTTGTCCCACATGTGTGCCTTATTTCTGGAGTATTTCTACTCTTTGTGTTATTGAGACTATCACGTCTGTACTGATATGTGTTTTTTATAATCATTGATATATTAAAAGTTATGTTTTAAGGCCATTATTTTTTCCTCTTTGTTTTTTTCATATTTTGGGCTTTTAGAGGATTTGTTAAGCGAAACATATCCACTACATTTGTGGCTTTTGGTATTTCAGAATGAAGAGCCAGTTGAGCCTGCGGATGACTTTTCATTCTGTTTTATGGGAGTTCTGAGTACAGCCCAACACACCGCTCAGCTTTACTCAGGACTCCCTTAGAACAGAACAAAGAGTCATCCACAGGTGTGAGCAGCTATTCATTCCGAGACAATACTTTTGGGGACCCTTTCCTGAGATTTTACTTTGATGGCATATTCTAGTGATACTAGAGTTTATTGTGGGAACACCCCTTTAACCATTTCACCACATTGGAAGTAAGCTTGTGTCCAAGTCTTGTAGGGGTCAACACAAATGGAAGTTAGTTTACATTGTAGAGATCATGCGAACTCTAAAACAGAGTTCACACAATCGTTGCAGGATTACTCAGGGGGAAGGAAGGAAGGAGCGGTGCGGGGGTTTAAACCCTTAGCTGCCATGATCAATCGCGATCACGGCAGTAAAGGGAAAGACAGAGGGAAGGGGCTCCCTCTGTTTCCATCGCAGCAGATATAATCGTGTCTGGTGGTGGCTTACCTGACAGCCCAGGAGCCTAAGAAAGACTCCTGGGCTGCCTGTGATGTCACCATGTTGGCTCGTGCCCAGTGGCTGGGCAAAGTGACAGATGCCATGGAGATCAGTACACAGCAGCGATGCAATGTATTGTTCTCCATTGTAACAGTGGTGTAAAGATCTCCTGTGGGGGAAAAGTGAAAAAAAAGTACAACACAAACACAAAAAATAAAATAGAAAAACAAGTACACTGCCCTTTTCGTCTTTACAAATGCCCATCACCCCCAAAAAGATCAAAACTAAAGTATGCATATTTGGTTTCGCCGCATGTGTCACGACCTACTCTATAAATCTTTTATGACATTTAACCCATACAGTGAACGCTGTAAAAAAAAATACAATTTTCATTTATCCCGCAGCACATAAAATGGAACAAGAAGTCATATACAGTTGAAACCCGAAGTTTTCATACACATCTGCATGTTGTTCTCACTATCTGACATGAAATCAGAATAAACCTTACCCATCTTAAGTCAATTAGGAACCAAAATGATTCATATTTGCCAAATGCCAGAATAATGAGAGAATTTCTAAGGCATTTTTATTACTGCAAAGTCAGAAGTTTCCATACACTGGGATTACTCTGCCTTTAAACAATTTGGGACAGCCCAGATGATGAGGTCAGGTCTTTGGAGCTTCTGATAGATGTTGCCAGTAAACCGGAGAAAGAGACACACTTGTGGATGTATTTTAAAGCACAGCAGAAACACACTATTTCTGTGTGTAACATCATGGTAAAGTCTAAAGAAATCAGCCAAGATATCAGGAAGAGAATTGTGGACTTGCACAAGTCTGGATCACCCTTAGGTGCAATTTCCAGATACCTGAAGGTGCCTCGTTCATCTGTACAAACAATTATACACAAGTACAAACAAGATGGGAATGTCCAGCCAAGACTCCGCTCAGGAAGGAGAGGGGTTCGGTGTCTCAGAGATGAACGAGCTTTGGTCCGACATGTGCATATCAAAAAAGACCTTGAGAGGATGCTGGGGGAAGTTGGTAAGATTGTCTCATTATCCACAGTGAAACGAGTACTGTATCAACAGAGGCTGAAAGGCCACTCTGCCAGTAAGAAGCCATTACTCCAAAAGAAACATATAAAAGCCAGATTAATGTTTGCAATGGGCCAAAATTCCTACCAACTATTGTGAAAAGCTTGTGGGAGGATCCAAAACATTTGACCCAAGTCCTAAAGTTAAAAGGCAATACTACCAAATAGTAATGAAATGTATGGAAACTTGACTTTGCAGAAAGTAATAAAAATGCCTTAAAAAAATTCTCTCTCATTATTCTGCCATTTGACACAGATAAATTATTTTGGTTCCTAATTGACCTAAAACGGGGAAGGTTTATTCTGATTTCATGTCAGAGAGTGAGAAAAACCTGCAGATGGGGCTTTTTATATAGTGGATGGAAACTTCTGGTTTCAACTGTAAATGCCAAAGTGGTATCAATGAAAAAGTAAGTTCATTCAGCAAAAAAAAAAAAAAAAAAATCCCTTACACAGCTCTGCATATGGAAAAATGAAAAAAAGTTATGGCTATCAGAAGACAGCAATGCAAAAACATTGCTTTACATAAAAAAAAAAAAAAGTTATAGTAAGTGCTTCACCATAAAACAAAACTATATACATTAAGTATCGCTGTATTCATATCGACGCACAGAGTAAAATTAACTTAACACGTATAATGCACAGTGAGTCTGCTTAAAATAAAAAACGACTACTATTGTAGTCTTTTCTTTACCCTGGCTTCTAAAAAAATAGATTTAAAAGTGATAAAAAGGTTTGTTGCCCCAAAAATTATATAAATTAAAACGTCATCTCATCCCACAAAAAGCAAGCTCATACATAGCTCCGTACACAGAAAAATTAAAAAAGTTCTGGCTCTCAGACTATGGCAATGCAAAAACATTTTTTTATGGTGTAAAAGCAGGAAAACATAAAAATAAGATCTCGCTGTAATCATATAAACCTGCTGAGTAAAGCGAACAAGCCATTTATACCGCACGGTGACTTCTGTAAGAAATAAAACACACTACCAGGATTGTTGTATTTTGTTCAAAACACCTCACAAAAACCTCGATAAAAGCAAAGTGTCATATGCACCCATAATGGCACCATTAAAAACATCGACTTATCCTGGAAAACAAGCCCATAATCAGCTCCATGTACAGAAAAATAATAAGTTATGGCTATCAGACTATGACAACATAAAAATGTAATTTTTTACAAACGCATCTCTATTGTGTAAAAATGCACCATCCCTCAGGTCCATAGGTGAAAGAATGAGTTATCTGTTGCAGAATATGCCGCAAATTTAAGAAATTGAGAATGTTTGTAATTTTTTTTAAAAAGTACTAAAACATAACACAAACTCGACATATTTGGCATCATCAGAATTGTATCAACCTGCAGAAGACCGATAAGACATCATTTATACTGAAGAGTGAACGCCGTAAAAAGAAACCTCCTGCAAACATGGCACAAGTGAAGTTTTATTTTACCCCACTTAGTATCATTTTTCAGTTTCCCAATATGTTCTATGGTACGATCAATGGCAACATTAAAAAGTACATAAAAAAACACCCTCATATGTCTATATAGGCGGGGAGGGAAAAAACAAAGAGCCATATTATTAGGTCAGAAAAGGGTTAAAAGACTTCATTAAATATTTTCTTTTGTGGCTTAACAAAAGTTAAGCAGAAACTACAAAAAGTCAGAAAATATTAAAACATTGAAACAATCAAAATTTGAATTAGAAGGAAAGTTGCAGGAAACTTCAAAATTTGAAGAGTAACCTTAAAGGAAAGGAAGGAAAAAAAAAAAAACTCTGGCATTGACAGGACTTCCAAACAGGTTAAGTTTATGATTTACATAATTACAAAGTTTGTGAGGCTGAAAAAAGACAGACGTCCATCCATTTCAGCCTATTGTGCAGAAGAAGCAAAGAACCCCCAATGGGGTAGAAACCAATTGTCCTTATTTTAGGGAAAAAAATTCCTTCCCGACTACAATCTGGCAATCAGAAAAATCCCTCGATTAACGACCCTTCTCCAGAATCGGTGTCATTATAACTTGTTCTATTATTACATCTAGAAATGTCTCCAGACCCTTCTCCAGAATCCTGGTCACTATAACTTGTTCTATTATTACATCTAGAAATGTCTCCAGACCCTTCTCCAGAATCCTGGTCACTATAACTTGTTATATTATTACATCTAGAAATGTCTCCAGACCCTTCTCCAGAATCCTGGTCATTATAAATTGTTTATTATTACATCTAGAAATGGTCCAGACCTTCTCCAGAATCCTGGTCACTATAACTTGTTATATTATTACATCTAGAAATGGATCCAGACCTTTCTCCAGAATCCCGGTCACTATAACTTGTTCTATTATTACATCTAGAAATGTATCCAGACCCTTCTCCAGAATCCCGGTCACTATAACTTGTTCTATTATTACATGTAGAAATGTATCCAGACCCTTTCGGAATTCTATTAGTGATTTCACCATGACAAGTTCCTCTGGCAGAGAGTTCCACAGTCTCACTGCTCTTACAGTAAAGAATCCCTTTCTATGTATATGTAGTCACATGCCCTCATAGTGTATTCACATGCCATTACTGATCTTGAAGCAGAATCCACCATTCCTGAATATATGACTATAACAGGTCAAGGACAGATTATTTAAAGGGGTTCTCTGGGAAAAGAAGAAAACTGAATACATAAACTACATGTCAATGAAAAAATTCCTAAATAACTTTAATTAAAAAAGTCTGATCACTTTTTCTAGGGGATAATCATTATAGAAGAACAAAATTGCTATCGGGCTCCTTCCTCAGCAGAAACCTGTCCTATAGGATGTAGGACATGCTTTGTCAGTTACTTCCTGGTTAGGCTGACTGACATAACTGAGCATGTGTGCTGTGCTCAGTCAGTCTGACAGACTTGCGGTGTGAGGGACGGCTCTGCAGAGTAGAAAGGAGACTGAGGGCTGTATACACACACATATATATATATATACACATATATATATACACACATATATATATATATATATAAATTTAGTGGTATGAATATGGTATATAGAATCTATAAATGTGGTATGAATATGGTATATAGAATCTATATAGAATTAGGCTGTTGTGGGATATGTAGTTTTCAGGGAGCGCGCCTAGTAACTGCAGCTCTGCCCACTAGCCAAGTGAGGAGAAAGATCCAACATGGCAATAATATGCGCTATAACAGCGTTTTTAAGTCGTTCACATACTGTATAGTGACAGATCGTTACTGCTTATCCTTAGTATTCCTCCATAATATGTTCTTATTGTTTAGGGTTTCTCACACAACCCCTTTAAACTCCTTCTCCTAAAAAAGGTAGCAAACATTTTAGTTACACTAAACATAGATATGTAAAACAAGTAAGACATCAGGAAATCAAAAATGTAACCCACATAGCTAAAACAACTGGGAACAGAGATAAAAAATACCATTCAGAACTAAATAAGACGACAAAACGTAAAGCACAAACAGGGTCAATTGAATTGTGCAGAGTGCCCAAGTATTAGAGTCTGTCCACACAACAAGCAATTCCCATTGGATTTACATGCGGATTCTGGTTTTAAAAACCCGATTGTGAACCATCCCCACAAACCTCAATTGAAAATATGAGTTCTAGTCCACACAACTTGAATTTTCTCCAGGTCGGATTTCAAAACCACTTTTTTTTTTTATTAAAAAAACTTCGAAGATGTTCAACATTCAGCCGTACTTTAAGTATAAATATATGTCCCGAAATCCATAGAGCTGAATGGGACACATTTTCTGACTGTGAATACACCAGAAAAAAAAAAAAAAAGACATCAAAATCCACAAAAATACTAATTGCAAACCGTATCGTCCAACATGGTTTTTAACAGTAGAATCCAAGAAGAATTTTGACATTGTGGTATGGATGTACCCCAAGACAAATGGATACTACATCTTTTTTATTTGGATGGTATGCTGGTACAAATATTCTGAAGAACAAATTACCACTCTGGTACAACGTCAGAAACTACACTCCAAAACTCAAACTTTTTCTTTTCAAGATTTACTTTATACTATGATATGCAATTTACGCATTTGTTTAAAAACTTTTTAGGTTAGAAAATATGAATCCTTAACAAATTTTTAATTTTGCCTTATACAACACTAAGGGCCACATGTATGACACTGTTTAGAGCTAAAACTCACTCTTTTTTTTCCATAGTAACCTATGGGCAAAAAAGTGAGTTTTAGACCTAAACAGGTTCATACAGGTGGCCCTAAGATTTAGTAAAGGAAGGATCCCTTTGGTCTCCACCCCGAAGACGGACATAAAACTGGATGGTACCCTTCTGTTATAGAAAAACAAAAAACAAAATGGGCATTGAAATAAAGTGAAACTGACAAAAGTAATAATAGATTTATTAAAAATCAATTAATACAAATCAGCCATTGCTTTTGAGTTGGGCTTCAACCGAAAAATTTTCATAAACTAACGAAACTGGCCTGGGCAAAAGTGATGCTCACCTTAATGTATTGTTGCAAAACCTTTTGGGCCAATCGCTGCAAAGAAACAATTTCTGTAAGGCGATGTTCACACGGCTTATCTGGGCACCAATTTCAGCCCGTAATTCGCGGCGTACTGCGTGAATTACAGGCTGAAATACGGCCCAGTCATTACAGTAATCCACAGTTCTCAGAGAATTATGGATTATGTCTCCTCTCCCTGCTCGGCGAATCCACCGCGGGGGGGAGATAAGTGACATGTCATTTACTAGCGCCGTATACGCGCCGCTAGTAATGATAGTCTATGGGCCGGCAAGGTGCCGCCCCCCGCTCCCGCCCCCGTCCACACGGCGTAATTGCGGGGCGTAATTACATGAACGTGAACATGGCCTAACTCTCAATGATACTTTGCACCCGTCCACAGGTACTTCGCCCATTCCTTAGGAGCTCCTCCAGTTTTCTCGGGTCTGCAAGTTTCAGCTATTTCCACAGATGTTTTAATAAGATTTAGATCAGGGCGCATAGAAGCCACTTCAGAATAGTCCAATGTTTTGTTCTTAGCCATTCCCGGATGATTTAAGCTGTATGCTTTGGGTCATTATCCTGTTGAAGGACCCATGACCTGGGGCTAAAACCAAGCTTTGTCACACTGTGCAGCAAACTTCACCCCAGAATGCCTCAATAGTCTTGAGATTTATTTGCACCCTGCACAGATTCAAGACACCCTGTGCAACATTCAGCAAAGTAGCCCTAAAACATAACCAAGCCATCTCCATGCTTCACAGTAGATACAATGTTCTTTTCTTTGTGTGCTTCATTTTTTCATCTGTGAATATAGAGATGATGTGACTTGTCTTGTCAATCAGGGTTTTGGAAAATGCACTTTTTTATGATTGCTTTCAACAGTGGTTTCCTCCTAGATCATCTTTCATTAAGTCCACTTTGATCAGGGCGCCTGTGACAAAATCGCAGGGTCCCGATTGCTTAACATGGCAGCTAGAAGCCTTGCGAAGGCTCCATCAATGCCATGTTTTCTATTTTGCTACTTCTGCCATGTTTTCAGTTTTGCTACCCTTGAGGGGACTCAAGGTTAAAGTAAAAAAAAAGTAAGAAAAAAAATAAAAGTTCAAAACACCCCCTTTCTCCATTTTGCAAAAAAAAAGAATTAAATAAAAAATTTACATTTGTTATCACTGCACCCGAAAAAGTCCAAGCTATTAAAATAGAATTTATGCCATACGCTAAACACTGTAGAAGAAAAAAAAATTCCAAAAGCCCAAATTGCGTGTTTTTTTTTTTTGTGGTCATATCACGTCCCATAAAAATTTGAATAAATTTAAATAAAGAGAGCCTTGTATTTCAAACTGTTAGCAAGAAAAAGTCCACTTCAGCCTTCAAAAAATGCCATCTCACTCAAGTCTGTAGGTGTTGGTACAAAAAAACCTACTGGTCGCAGAAAATGGCGTTGCGGCACAAATTTCAAAAATAGAAAATTATTTTTTTCTACGGTACCAAAACATAATGGAAACCCTACATGTTTGTTATGACCGGATTCGTATCAACCTGTAGAATACAGATAAAGACATTTATATAAAAAATTGAATGCCGTAAAACCAAAACTCCCGCAAACATGGCGCAAGTAAGATTTTTTCACATTTTGCCCCACTTAGAATTTTTTTGCCATTTCCCAGTATATTCTATGGTAATATGAATAACATCAGTAGAAAGTACATCTTGTCCCACAAAATAAAAGCCCTCATGTGTCTATGTAGATGGAAAAAATAAAAAAAAGTTACGTCTCTTGGAAGGCGAGGAGGGAAAAACGAACGTGAAAAAAATAGGCTGCTGCGGGAAAGGGTTAAAGAACACCATAAATTTGGTGAGGAAGGAAGATTAGGTGATGAAATGTTTCTAAGAGGTCCTTGAAGAAAATGGAGGTCCAAATGACTGAACATGAGTGTTCACATAATTTTTTATTGAAATTGGCCATCCTATTAGTGTTTATCTTCAAACAGAAACATTTTTACATTAAGTTGAAAAAGATCTGAGAAAAATTAGCTAGAAGATGCATTAAAGCATTGGTATAATATCATAGGACGGAGGTGGGGGGGGGGGGGGGGGATGTTTTTCTGTAATCTCCATGGCGGTTCTATGGTGTCAACATAGACGGACGGGTATCCTAGCAACCCACCAGTCCAATTAACCGTGTTTGATGATACATTATTATTATTGATTTCTATTTTTAATCATTTCTTTGGCCGCATCGTTAAACATAAATTCTCCTGTGAATATATTATGCTTTTTCAATTGCACTTAATGATAAACTTAATTACTTCTGAGCTTTTTTTTTTTTTTACTTCTGGTTCCCGTGTATTGTTCATTCAATTTTTCACCCACTACTCCCAGTGAAACGTTCTAAGATACATATTTATCTTTCAATCTATTGCGATGATGCAGGTTACATATGTAATGTTTTCTGCATAATAAAACCAATTGACCCTTGGCCCTAAGTGATGTGGTTTTTAGTGTGTTTTTAAGCCAGTATCCTTCATTTGTAGGTAACCTGACACAGTGGGGCACATTTATTAGAGGCGGTTGTGCTAGAATTCTGGCAGAATTTGCACCCAAAAGAATTTTGCCCCTGCTTTTTACGTCTTTTAGACGGTTTCTTGACACTACTGTGCTTCATCTGGCAAAAGGCTTATGGGCTCTGTACAATGGGGTGTGGAATTATATGTGACACCATACGCTAAAAAAAAAATGCCCCAAAAACTTTGGCACAGTTAATGGCATGAAGTAAGCCAACTTATAGAATGCGTCAAGTTAGACCAGACATTTCTTACATGCACTAGATTTATCAACACTATCAGAAATGTGGTACATTGTAAGTATCTAAATTTACACGAAAAGTGAGACAGTTTTGTTTAATCTGCCCTAATGATTAGTTTCATTCTACCCCAAAAACGGTTAAAGGGATTGTCTCATCTCACAGTTTCATAGAGCAAAGCAGCATTCTTTTATTCATGCATCCTGTCACCTCCTGGTCAAGCGGTCTGTAATTAGCAGGTGAGCTCAGTGTATTCAGACCTCTGTTAATTACCATCTCTGAGGTCCAGAGAAACTTCTGAGCTAAAGTGTTTTTTCTGTAAATTGTTAGTGTAGGGACTTGCAGGAAAATGAGGAGCCTTGACGGGGCTTGCAAGCTTGCATATAGTGGCCACTGTATTAACTAATACCTCATATTTGATATTTTTCCAGTATGTCTTTTTTTTTGCCCAAAAGTACTAGGGAGAAGAGGGTGTCTGTTTTTTGTGTTGGACACCCAAAAAGTGCTGGACCGCCCAATCGAATAGTGGTGGTGTAATAGGCTGTAAGCCAGCATGGTGCACCACATGTATCTGCATTAATGGCACCCTTCTGTATCGCCTTATCTATATGCAATTGTAGTACCAGCAACCACCCTCTCATGCATGGCGGGCATGCGTGGGGTTTTCTTATCGTTATTTTTGCATTTGTGCAGTCTCCCCGTGTATTATACTGTGGCTTTTCTGAATACTGTGTGAACAGGTATCAATGTAATGTGCAGTCTAATTGTTCTCCTAGTGGTGGGGTATGTGAGCTACTGCTCAGCAATCAGCTGCACCTGTTTATCTTTCCCAAGTAGCACAGGGGCCAGTGCTGCCTCTTTACTGGGTTCAGTTTCAGTCCACTATTCCAGTTTAGCGGACCATATACATTTTCTTAATTATTTACTGTTTTGTTTGAAATCACAGGATGAAGGACTGACCCAGAACTTTTCCTATGCTCCAGCAATAAATCCGTATAGCAAACAATATACAGTCCTCTTTTTAGAAAATTCTTTTATATCCAAATACTTGAAATACTAGTTGCCCCGATATTTCAGGACACTCACAGAGTAAATACACACAAAAAGCAACAAACATAACCTGTGACATCATAATTCTCAGTCATTAGTAACTTTAATATCTTCCGCATACTCTGTGTTTTAGTCTTTAGGCAATATAGCAAGGAAAGTTCTTACTTTGTATCCATGTGTATTCATTCATACACGGAGCTTAGTTTGCAACAGAAGTCATGGATTCAGTCCTACGCATCTGTTCTGTTGCAAACTAAGCTCCGTGTACGAATTAACACACATGGATACCTAAGTAAGAATCTTCCTTGCTACATTGTCTAAAGATTAACACGCAGAGTATGCAAAAGATGTTACAGTTACTAATGACTGAGAATTATTATGTCACAGGTTCTGGTGCTATTTGTGTGTATTTACACTGAGTATCCTGAAATATCGGGGCAACTAGTATTTCAAGTATTTGGATATAAAAGAATTTTGTAAAAAGAGGACTGTATATTGTTTGTTATATGGATTCAGTTTCAGTCCAGCCTTTGAGCTGTGAGTTTGGCCTTGTTTGTGTTTTTGGACTAAAGTAAACAGTAGCAATTAGTGTCTTTTGTCTGAAAGGCCAGATAACACACAAGCTCTCAGGCTGCAGGTAGTTCTGTGCCCAGACCTGTGTGATGACAAAATAATCATTTTTATTTATATAGCGCCAACAATTTCCGCAGCACCACATCACTCCCTGCTATCAGAACAAACAGCAGAGGGAGAACAAATTAACAGGTCAGTCACTAGAGAAACCGGAGATCCCTCAGAAGGTGATAATATCATTTGTAGCATCTCAACAAAAAAATATGAACAAAGCAATATATTTGGAAAAGGTCTTCATTTAATGTTCGATACATGTTTAAAGTTATTCTTTGTAGTGAGACAACCCCTTTAACTATTTGATAATGTAATACTGAAACTCAAGTACATTAAGAAAGCTTAATAGAAAAGGGCAAGGACTCAATACAACTTATTGGATGCAACATTCCAAGCCACAGACCCATCCACAGAATGCTATTTTGGGATGCTAGCCCCTCATCAGTGCAGAACAGGGTCCTGGCTGGCTGGGCGAGTGGTTTTAGTGTATTCTCCACAACGCGGATTTGAAAACCACATTGGAAATTTCGTGTGGTCTGCCTGGGCATGTAGATTTCCTATTTAAATCAATGGGAAACAGACTACTATAAGGTTTGGATGTGGAATCTACATCCAAATCCATTATGTGAACATACCCTTATACAGTCAATACTACCCTATAGTGCACAATGTGTTGTTCCTTTGCTTTTAGTGCTGACAGTATCAAGCTTTGAGGAAAGACCCTATTGACCAGCGGTGCTGTATTAAAGAAATGTGTCAATGCACCAAAGATCAGCTTCTCTCTGAATAACCTTCTTGCTGCGATTCAGCAACTTTTCAAAATTGCTGATCTAAGCATGTGGAGGAAATGGAGTTCAGTGAAGAAAAAAAAAAGTCAATGCTCCACCTGATAAAAATGAAAAAAGTTGCAGAGTTGGTTACTAGAGGAATGTATGGGTGAATACATCCCATCAGAACACCACTCTCCTAAGCTTGTGAATATATGTGCATACAGAGGGTTTTATTTTTTTACGAAGCCTATATAGATTTTGATTAGTGTTGATTGAACAGTTCTAGAAAAGTTAAGTTCTAGTAGAACTTCTTGAATTTTTAGAACTCAAACCAAACATTTTACTGTTCGTTCGGGTAAAATTCTAGTTCGACACGCCATTTTCAGTTTAGTTTTCAGCGGCTTTCTGCACTTTTGGCGGCCATTAAATCACCTTTCTGCACTTTTCGTTGCTATCCAATCAGTGCAGAGCACAGGAAGTTGCTAAAATCACATGACCATGTTATATATATTTCACTGTACTGCTTTGTGAACACCATTTTCAGCTCACTCTCTGTACTGTACAGACTGCTCTTAGTTAGACAGCATTTTGCTCTCCATAGACATCAATAGTTAGGGAGTTTGGTATTGCTGGCTGCATCTCTCCCACACCCAGAAGCTGTTATTTGGTGACATTTGCCGGCTCACGTAACGCCTAACTCATATATACATGGATATATATTATACAGAGTGCTTGGATTTGCTAAATCATACTCCTTGCCCAAAAGATTAGTTTTGGGGGTTCAACAACTATCTAACACACGTCTCCAAATCTCCTATGTGTCAAAGGGGCTTTTGGACCCCCTCAGGATCCAGGGCC
Source organism: Phyllomedusa bahiana (assembly GCA_025379985.1). Lineage (NCBI taxonomy): Eukaryota > Metazoa > Chordata > Amphibia > Anura > Hylidae > Phyllomedusa > Phyllomedusa bahiana. The sequence goes on along the minus strand of JAODAL010020302.1, from coordinate 56 downwards.
CTGTAGCAGTGTACTGCCACCCCTATGTACCCCCTGCTTGCAAAACTGTTTTTTTC
>JAODAL010020301.1:0-69799 GCA_025379985.1 Phyllomedusa bahiana | reverse complement strand
ACAAAAAAGGCTGCTCCAGTTTTTTTTGGCAAGCCGGTATTAGGCAGAAAAAAAAGGTTTTAAGCATTGAAACTATATTATCAGCTACATGCAGGCTCGGATGGGCCGCCGGGGGGCCCGGGGGAATCCCCGGGGGGCCCCGCCCCGGGGGGGGCCCCGGGGCAGTGCGTCCTCCCCGGGGCCGTCCGCGCACCCGGTCATGAACCCCGGACCCCGTCCCAGCGTCGAGACCGCCCGGATTTGGGACTAATTTCCCCGACCCCCCGGGGGCTGGCCGGTGCAGGGGAGCACACGCCCCTAGCGCTGCCCCCGTGATCCCCCCGGGAGGCTGAACGCTTGGGCCTTAGCCTGGGGGGCCCCGGGCCCCTACTGGAGTAGGCGGCGCGGTGACGCATTCACCGCGCCGCCTAGCAGGGGGGCAGTAGGGACCGGGCAGCACGGAGGGGCCGGGACTGGAGGGGGAGCCGGGGAAAGGGGAGAAGGAAGGATTGTTTGTTTTTTTTTTTTTTTTTTTTTTTTAAACTACCACAGGGGGGCTCTGGTACTATGGGGACATGGCTAAGGGGGGGTCTGGCTACTAGGGGGGGACGGTTTAAAGGGGGGCTCTGGCTACTAGGGGGGGGACATGGTTTGGGGGGGGCCGGGCTACTAGGGGGGGGGAAAAGGGAAAAAGGGGGGGCTCTGGCTACTATGGGGGGACACTGGCTAAGGGGGCCGGGCTACTAGGGGGGGGACACTGCAAAGGGGGGCCTGGCTACGGGGGGGGGGACACGGGCAAAGGGGGGGCCTGGCAAAAATGGGGGGGGGACAGGGCTAAGGGGGGGCTCGGGTACATGGGGGGGCCCGGGCTAAGGGGGGCCCGGTCAAAGGGGGGGGGGCCCGGAAAGGGGGGACACGGGCTAAGGGGGGGGGCCTTTTGGGGGCTCAAAGGGGGGCCCTGGACAAGGGGGGGCCTGGTCTTTGGGGGGGGAACGGAAAAGGGGGGCCTCTCAGGGGGGAACTGGCAAGGGGGGGCCTGGCGATGGGGGGGACACGGGAAAGGGGGGGCCTGGCTCGGGGGGGACCTGGCAAAGGGGGGGCTCTGGCTACTGGGGACACTGGCAAAGGGGGGGGCCGGGCTTAGGGGGGGGGGGTTTGGCTAAGGGGAACACGGGTTTGGGGGGGCCCGGGAACGGGGGGGACGGCTGGGGGGGCCCCTACTGGGGGGGGGACCGGCTAAGGGGACACGGGCTAAGGGGGGGGAGATGGCTTAGGGGGGGAGAGGCTAAAAAAAAGGGGGGCTCGGGCTATGGGGGGGGGGGTCTGGTACTGGGGGGGCACTGTACTAGGGGGCTCTGACTAAAAGGGGGGGGGGCCGGGCTACTGGGGGTGCCCCTACAAGGGGGGCCCGGGCTACGGAGGGGGGGGCCCTGGCTACAGGGGGGGCCCGGTTTTAGGGGGCCCCTGGCCCCCCTACTGGGGGGCCGGTTCCCTACATGGGGGCCCTGGTACCTACAAGGGGGCCCCGGGACGGGGCCCTACAAAGGGGGGGCCCGGCTCCCTACGGGGGAGCTCGGGCAATCAAAGGGGGGCCCGATACCTACGGGGGGGGCCCTGATACCAAAAATGGGGGGCCCCCAGCTCCCTTTTAAGGGGGGGCCTACTACAAGGGGTCCTGGGCTTCCAAAGGGGGGTTCTGGCACCTACAGGGGGCCCTGACTAAAAGGGGGGGTTCTGGCTCCCTACGGGGGGCCCTGACTACGGGGGGGGTACTGGCAACCTACAGGGGGCCCCTGATACAAGGGGGGCCCTGGCCCTAAACAAAAGGGGGGCTCTGATACCTACAAAAGTAGCAAAAGGGGGGGGCCCCTATTTTCCTGCACACTACCTAAAGGACCCCCTAATCCCGTAGACTTTAAAAAAAACCTAAAGGAGACCCCTAACTGTCATAGAAACTTAAAGGAGACCCCAAACTGCCTGTATGTACCAAAAGGGGGGGCCCTAACGCTGCACCTATTTAAAGGGGGGACCCTAACTACCTACAGCTTACCTTACGGGGGGAAACCACCTCCCTACAGCCTAACTTTTGGGGACCACCACACCTACCTACAGCTAACTAATGGGGTACCCCCAAAATTACCCTATCACTTGCATAACAGGGCCTGCTAACTCCCCGGGGGCTTTTACCTCCCACCTGGGCTGGTACCCCCCAACCTACCGGGGCGGGCCTAGAATTAACCCCGGGGGGCTCCTCCTAAATAGGGCCCTATCTAGTTACCGGGGGCCTCCCCAAACCCCCCAAACCCCCTTGGGTACTGGGCCCTATTTTATGCTTGTACCCCTCTCTCACCCCCCGGGGATTTTTACAGAGTGGGGAAAAGGTAAAGAAATGCTGGAAAATTGAGGGTTCTAAATATTTTTTTTGGGAATTTTTCGGGGTGACGTGGGCCGGACAATCATCATGGGGTGTGGAACAGTCAGAAGAAAAGGGAATCGGGAAAGACTCATGAGAGAAGAGAACATCAACGCTCGGTGAGTCCCCAATCAAGGGGTTTTTTTTTATATTGAAAGGTGTGACCTTAAGGGGTTTTGACCTCTATGTGGTCTCTATATGGCGGGGTTGTAGGTTAAACGGGGGCGGGGTCTGACCCCTTGTGGTCCTAATGGCGGGGGTTTTAGGGTTATACCTATTTGGTTTACCTATTTTTTTCTCTATAGGGGGTTTGTGGTTATACCTGAGTGTTTACCTCGTGGGCTCAGTGGGTGTTGTAGGTTATACCTGAGTGGGATCTGACCTCTATGTGGGTTTTATATGTGGGGTTAGGGTTTTACTGACTGGTTCTGCCTCAATGGGGGGTTTATATGTGGTGTTTGAGGGGTTATACCCTTTTATGGTATTGACTCTATGTGGGCTCTATATGGTGGTGTTTTTAGGTTTTACCTGAGCTGGGTCTACCCATGTGGTCCTTTTAATGGGCGGGGGTTGCTGGTTATTTGAGTGGGGTTTGACCTTTAGTGGTTTTATTGGCGGGGTGTAAAGGTTTATGATTTGGATTAGGGGTTCTATTTTGGTGGTGTTGGGAGGGGTTATATGGTGGGGTGTCTTATATGTTGTAATTATATTGGGGGGTTTAAAGGGGGCAGGAAATGTTCCCCGATTGTAAATTAGGGGGCAATGGGTTTTTAAATGGGGAAATTTTTTATTTTTGTGGTGTTTTTTTTTTTTATAAGGGGGGGGGGGAAAGAGTGGGTGGGGAAAAGGGAAAGTTTGGGGGGGGAATTTATTGGGTAAAATTTTTGGGTGGAGGGGGTTTTTTTGGGGGGTTTTTTTAGTGGGGTGGAGGGGGGGGGATTTATATGGGTGGAGGGGGTATTGTATGGGGTGGAGGGGGGAAGGGGGGGGGGTTTTTGTATGTGGGTTGGGGGGGAAGGGGGGGGGGATTTGTATGGGGTGGGGGGGATTTGTAAAGGGGTTTTTTGGGGGGTGGAGAGGGGATTTTACTTGGGGGGATTGTTTGGGGGGGGAGGGGGGGAAAAATTTTATGTGGGTGGGGGAGGGGGGTTTGTATGTGGGGGGAGGGGATAATTTAATTGGGGGGAGGGGAATATTTTATTGGGTGGAGGGGATTTTTGGGGTTTTTGTGGGGGGAGGGGTATTGTATTGGGGGGGGGGGATATTGTATGTGGTGGAGGGGAATTTTTTGGGGGGGGGGGAAATGTGGGTGGAGGGGGAATTTTTTGTAAATTTTGGGGGAGGGGGATATTGTATGTGGGGGGAGGGGGTAATTGGGGGATGTTTGGGGGTGGGGGGGATATTGTAGTGGGTGGGGGGGAAATTTTATGTGGTGGGGGGGATATTTATGGGGGGGGGGGGAGGATGGGGTGGGGGGTTTTTTTGGGGAGTGTATTGTATGTGGGGGGGGGGGGTTTTTGTATTGGGGGGGGGGGGGATATTTTATTGGGGGGAGGGGGGTTGATGGAGCTACTTAGCCCCCTTGTCTATGATATTTAGACTGAAAAAGTTAAATTTACAATTGTACAACAATACAGTTCTTTTTTGCACACTTATTTGTGGAAAAAGGGGCTTTTTATGCCCGAAGGGCCGGTAATATTTTAAGTACAGTAGGGTGGGCCCCAAGATCATTTCCCCTTTGGGGGGGCCCCCAGACCCCGTCCACACTGGCTACAGGGATCATTAAGTTTAAGAGTACACCCCTGTGTTTATCTGTGCATTGAGAGGGCTTTTTAAACGCAGTGAGTTAAGTGTTTTTTCATTCATATGTTTTTTTGTCTTTAAGCGGAAAAAATTATTGGGATTAACTGGTCTAACCAGAACCTTAATGGTTGGTGGGGATCAAACACTTATTTTCTCACAAAAATGCAAATAAATTTATAAATTTATCAATTGTTTTTTCTGGATTTTAATTTTGGTATTCATCTCTCAAATTTTTAAAAATTAAACCTACCTGTAAATTATAGACTCTTATATCTTTGTTGTAGGAAATTTTAAAAAAAATCAGCAAAGGATCAAGAAATTTATTTCCTTCATGTATATATAAATTTTGTGTGATCGACCTTAGAAGTCGATTTCCCCGCCACTAATGTTTCTGCAGCAGTATTCCCCAAGGATGGGCCAATTGCGGGCTGTCAGTGGGGAAAGGGTCAGCGTTGGAAAAGGGAAACCCGGGGAGTTAATTATTAGGGGGTAATTAGGTGAGTTGCTCAGTGCTTGTCCATTTTGAGGTCTGTTAAATAGCCTGGTCTTCGTATTTTCCAGGGGGAGTGTGGCTCACAGTCAGTGGAGGTTGGTGCGGGCCTTGTCCAGGAGCGAAACCCCTGGGTGTTTTCCCCCGGGGCTTGAGGGAAGAAAGGCCCCAAAGGGAAACTATTTTGGGTACACTTTAGTAAATGGTTGTGGGGGGGGAAAGTAGCCCCAAAAACCCAGGGCTAAAGGGGGACTCTCTGTATTTTTAAAATTTGTGGCGGGAAATGGCCTAGGATTTTTTTTTTGTTTGGGGCTGTTTTTTTTTTTTCTTTTTTGTGTGAAGAAAAAAAGCTGGGGGGAGAAAAGATTTAATGAGAAACCTGTGCCCGGCCCTTTGCTGTTCCTTTTCCCAAAAAACGGCGATCTCGAGGGGAGAGTGTGGCCCGTCGGGCCCCCAAGACTAAAACCCACAGTAATGAACGGTGCAGTAGCGCAAATTATTTGCAGGGTTTTGGCACAATTGAATGGACACAAAGTGCTAAACCAATGGAAAGGGTTTAATTTTTGCACAGTTTTTTGGGGCCCCTTTGAAAAGGATTAATTTAAAAGGGCCAGAAACCCAAAACCCCATTATTTTGGCTTCGAAAAGTGACTGTGAATTGGAAGGACTTTTTTTGCTGGCCTTGCAGGGTTTTCATAGGATTCCCTGCAGCGCTTTAAAAGGGGCCAGACACCCCACACAGGGACTATGGGGAAAATGTCAAAAACCCCAAAAACCCCTGGGGGGGGTTTGTTTTCCCAAAGGGCTGTTGCTATGAAAAAATGTCTAAATGCTAAAAAGCCCAGGCAGGGAAAAAACCAAATCACGGAAGGGCCGGGTTCAGGGGATTACCGGGACAACCCAGCTCACAGCAAAAAAGGGTCAGGATAGTCCAGTTTGGGAGGCACCAACAGAAAAAACCCCGTGGGGAAATGCGAGTGGAGGGTTTTTCCCACTAATGGTTTTTCTGGACTGGGGGGGAAAAAATTCCCCAAAGAGTACGCCCGGATATAATACTCTTTCTGAAAAACCCCCCCCCAGAATCGGGAAAGGGTTGTGGCTATATGTTTTGAGACCTGTCTTGGAGCTGTCGATCATGTGCTTGGGGAAATGTGAGGAGCTGGGGGTAGAAATCATACTTGGCAGAGACTTTCCGTTTTTCTGGCAGTTGTGGGGGCCAGAGGTGGCACCAGATTTAGAGGGAGCTATGTATATATTTGGGAACGTGCGCCCTGCAGAGACTGTTGTTCCACTGCCTAAAGGGGAGGAGATGGAATTGTCCCCTGTTAAAGTCCCTAAGAACAGGGTGGGCGAATCCTCACTACTTAGCAGTGTAAATGCCGACCCGGATGTGATAAACGTATGCACAAATAAAAGGGAGTCACTAAGTGACCTGCATGCTGCCATTTCCAGGGGCAACCAACTTCATCCACAGGGAACAGCTGCCACTGTCCAGCAGAGGGAGTCCAGCTGGAGGAGTCCCACAGCAGCAGGAGGTGCTGTTGACTGTTTTCTCACCAGGGAGCCAGAGAAGTCACAGCCACAGATCCAGGAGTTCCAGGTGGGTGGAATCCCACCTATGTCTGATGAGGACTGTCACCAAGATGTGTCCAGGGACATTGTCCAAAGTGTGGAGATCTGACTGGAATTGGGTAAGACTGTTTCTGTTACTAATGACATATCTGTGGAGACTGTTAAACGTAGACATTTTTTTTGCCCGGGAGGACAGAGGTCCCAAACAGGCCAGAAGACCCCGGGGGGATGCATTTTCCCCGGGGACTTTTGGGAGAGGGTGTGGGGTCAAGTCTGAGGGAACTTAATGTATTGCTTTGATGAGTCGTGTATTAAATTTTTAAATTTTTTTTTAAAAATTTCTCGGCCCCTCAACATTTGGGGTCCAGTAGAATTTTCAGGGTCTGCTGAAACCTGGGGGGGGATTTTAAGGAAACATCCGCAAAAATGACTGCAGTAAGTCATTAGACAGAGCTAATGAGAATGTGCCCCGGGGGAAAAGGGGTGTCCCCTGGGGCAATAATGAATTTTAAAGTTTAAAGAGGGGAACTGCTTCTTTGGGAAGGGGACAGCCCCCGCAGGGGAACCCAAATTTGCCAAGTATGCCCCTAAGGGTTTGGGGTTAACGGGCGCTGGGGAAGAAACGGGTGGGGGATCTATCCTGTGGGGAGAAAACCCCAGGAGAAAGGGGTTAACAAAATAAAACCCCGGGGAAGGGCTAAGGTGGTTTCCAGTAGCAACAAGGTATCCAAATGCTTTTTTCCGGGGGGAAAAGCCCATGAGTTTTAAAATGCCCCGCATGTTCTTTTGAAGCTCCTGGGTTCCAATGGTAAATGGATCAAAACCCTGCCCGGGGACCCGGCACTGGGGGTGAACTTTAGTTAATGTGCCAAGTTGCAGATGCGCCCCCAATTGGAAGGGGTGGACAACACCCCCCCAGTGTGCAGGGTTTTGTAGGCCTGTGGTTTGTGGGCCCTACACAACCTCGGGTCCCGCCAGGGTGGTTCCCGGGTGTGAAGAGTGGGCTACGGGCTATAGCAGGGAGGGGAGACAAAGTTCATTCCTATATATGAAGTGGGCCCCTGGGGTGAAAGTGCAGAAGTTAAAGGTCCGGGAGGTGAAAGCCTTTGACAAAAAATTGTTGTCTTTTCTTGTGAAACAAAATCTTTCCTTTTCCGGGAAAAGAAACCAAGGTCTTCTACTACTAGAAGGGGGTTTAATGTTTTTCAAGAGTTTACCCCCTTTGCAAGCATGGGGGCATACGGGGAAAGGGACTGGGAGAGGTGTGGTTTCCCTCCAAGGGGTTTGTGAAAAAATTTGGGGCCCAGGTGGTAAACTACCCCCAAGCACATTTGTGGGTTTTTTGCAGCCCCTCCTGAGATGGAGAAGGGTTTATAAAACCCAGGGAACATAGGGGTTCCAGAAATTGACCTAAAAACCAAATGAGCCCTTATATTCTTCCCGGGGGTTTGGCAAAGGGGTTCCTAGGGGGGACACGAGAGTTCCCCGGGGGCAAAACGGGGGATACCAAAGAAAAGGAAAAAAATCCTCCTTTGGGAAGCTGGCTGGACACAGCCGAGGGATGTATGTGCTCCAGCACTAGTGAGTTACAGAGGAAAATGAGGGAAGTAACAGATAATTGTGAGATGACAGATAATGCAGTGAAGATTGAGGTAGGTGGTAAGGGAGATCAGGTTCCCTATGGGAGGGAGCAGGTGGATATCCCACAGCAAGGAGAAAGTCAGGACACTGCTGTGGAGATGATCAGTACAGACAGGTGTGAACAGGGGGAAAGGGATTCTGTCCTTCCAGCCTGAGGGTCTTAAACCCAGCGTAACTGAGTTTAGTTTTGGGACAGAGGCTGCACCTCAGGTCTATGAGATGCAATGCAGCAGGGTCTCTAATGTTACAGAGCAGGGGGCCTATAGGCCAGCTTTAGAGGAAAGTGCACCTGCTGAGATAGGGAGCATGGGTCAAATACATGGGATTGGTGGCAGTCCCCATTTGATGGTAGGTGAGGACCAAGGGTACTAGAGAGAAGTCTAGGCCCCAGGGTGGTCCTGCAGACTCTGAACTACAAGACAAGAAGATAATCAGTGAGGAAACGTGTATAGGAATGTTCCAGGATTATGGTGAGTGCCCTGATGGGTCTTTAGTAGAGAACAGTCAGGCAGCGGAAAGAGGCGCTTCTACCAGTAGTGAGTAGCAGAGATACTCATAGGATTGTCACTGAGATGTGTGGTAGTGCAAGGACAAGTTCCAGCTCTATAAGGTTGGGAAAAGGAAAGGACTGTGACCTGGCGGGTGCCCAATATAGCCTGAATGAGTGCTGGGAACCTGCAGTAGGTCGGGGTATGGATTTCCTGGTCTTGGCATCTGAGGATGTAGGAGAGAGGTTGCCCTGGGCAACAGGTAGAAGTTCAGAGATACTCAGTAGTGACAGATCAGCCAGGGCCCAGGAACAAGATGATAACCTAATCCTGGTTAGGGAGGCGTTGTCCTTAGCAACAGGTTACAACATAGGTGTTAACAGGGATGAGCGACAGGTCACAGGTAGCTGGGAAAATGTGATAAGTAGGGGGTTGGTGGATAACTCCTGTACTCTCTCTGTGGAAATTACTGTGTCCCTCAAAGTAAACCACTGTTTAGTGTCGGGCAGGGTTGGCGTAAAACCCCTGGAAAGGGGTTTGGCTTTGCCCCTTTGGAAAAAGGGTTTGTTGCAAAGGTAAAAGGTCCGGGCCTTTACAAAGGGGGGGTGGGGCGGGGTATGGGGGTTTTTGGCAAACCTTAGAAAATCGAAATTCCCCGCCACAAAAAAATGTTCTGCAGCGCGATTTCCCAAAAGGTATGGGTTCCCAAAAGTTGCTGGCTTTTCCAGTGAGGAAGGCCAGCAGTCTGGAAAAGGGGAAAACCCAATTTAAATTTAACTCAAGTGATAATTAAAAAGTTGCTCAGCTGCTTGCCCCCTTTAGGGGTCTCAAAAATAGCCTGGCCCTTCAGTATACCAGGGGGGAGTGGGGTCACAGCCCAGTGGAGAAACGTGGCAGCGGCCTTTGCCCCGGGAAAATTTTCGGGTTCTTCCCCCTAGGCTTAGTGAAGCCGGGCCCCAAAAGGATTTATATTTTACAGCATGAGTAAAAGGGTTTGTGGGGCTGGGTAGTAACCCAACCACTGCTGAGGGGAAATTTCCCCTGTAGGGTTTTAGTTTAGGGGCTGGAACGGCCTTTTGGTTTTTTTTTTTTTGTTTGTTTGTATATTTTTTCTGTTTGGGAGAATAAAGCGGCGGAGACCAGATTTAAACCAAGAACCCCTTTCGACCTGCTTTTCCCTTTTTTAAACCAAAGCAGCAATCCCAAGCGGAGTGTCCCCCGGGCCCGGGGCCAAGAGGGCGGTTTGAACTCATGTGAACTTTTAAAAATATATAAAATATATAGTGGCAAAAGCAACCTAACGGCCCCCAAATTTTGCCACGGGGTTGGAGTACAGCAAAAAACCCCCTACAACTGTCACGGGAAGACCGGTCCGGGGGGGAAGGAAACTATTTTTTGTCAGAAAGGTAAAAGGGTTTTGACACTTGAAACAAACAGGGTTTGCAAAGGGGCCAAGTGGGGTTTTTCCCTTTTCCCCGAGTGTTCAAAAGTATTGGGGCGAGCCCAAATTCCTATTTTTCCGGGAAAGGGAAAAATTTTGCAGATCTCTGGGGGCATATAAAAAACCTGGAACTGCGGGTTTCCCCGGAAACCGTGGTTTGCTACCCAAATTTTTAGGCAGCAAGAGTTTGGGGAAGAAGCTCTTGCCCCCTAGGCTTGGGGAATTCTTACCATACGGGGAGATTACAGTTTTTTGGGGGTTTAGACATTAGGTCCAGACCACCGATAGGCAGGGTTTATTATTGTGTTTTAGTTAGTCACCAGCCTGAGGTTTATTTTGGTTATGTTTTTCTGTATTCTCCTGTTAAAGAGAAGTCTGGTGTCGGAGTGTGCCAAATCATCTTACAAAAGGACAGCGATCCGTGAGCTAAGTAACCACAAGACGGTCCAAGAGGGCACGGACCAAAGTGGGGTTTTCCACTAAAAAATATTAATATAAAAATATATTTTAAAAAATATATATTTTTATATATAAAATAATTAAATTAAATACAAATAAAAATATATTGAAAACAACTAGCAGGAAAATGTATGGAAGGTATGTCCCTGGGAATTAAAGCTGCAAACAGTAGGGAAGTTCCGGGGATTAAAGAGGCCGATCCAGTAGGACACCCCGGGCCCTTTCAACAACAGCAAATGGCAGAAAAGAGAACTGCCAAGTGGGGCCCACCAAGGAACCGGCCCTTGGTGGGGAAAATCGAAATTTAAATAGATAAGAAAACCGGTTACTTTTTTTGGGTTGTAGTTTTAAAGCTGCTGTGCAGTTTTAAATTGGGGCTCCTTTTTCCCGGGAAACGGCTTTTACGGGGTGGGGGGGCCTTTTCACGCCCCCCCTTTTTCCAGGTTTTAAACCGGGTTATCCCTAGGTTTTTTAAAAAGCCTGTGCAGTAAAACCGGGTGAGAGAGTAAACCTGGGGACGATTGGTACAGGATTCATTTCTCCAAGGTGCTGAGCGGGGAAGGAGCCTCCTAAAAGACCCTGAACAAAAATACCAGGACCCCTTTTTTTCCAAAAACTTTACCTCCCACGGGGGGAGAAATAAAATGTCCCCCTTTTTTGATGCGGAAAAAATATCTTTTATTTTTTTTCTGCATTTTTAAAACGGCTAAACTAAGCCTATGAATGGGAGGGCCTTTTTTGTTTTGCTTTTTTTGGGCTTCAAAAATAAAACCCTATTTTTTTGGGTTTGCAACCACCCCCGGTTGTGCCTACCATGTGATCCTATTTCCCCCAAACCTAGGGTGGGGGGTTGCTGCGGGAACGGGTTAAGAGGTAACAGAAAGCACACTTTTTTTGATTTTATATATGTTTTTTTTTTTTGAACTGAAAAGGGCCTGGGGAAGGCTGCTAAAATTCCTCCCCAAACCCAGCCCCCCAGCAATGGGGGAACAAGCAAGAAACCTGGGGGCGGGCCCAAATCCCAACCAGCAAAAACAAACCCCTCTGTTGTTTGGAGATCGCAGCACTCAGAGCCCAATGTTTTTTTACCCAGAGGACGGAGGATTTTTCAGGGGCCCGGGGAAACAGAAAAAAGGGCAGTGAAAAGCGTGCCCTGCAGAAGATGACCCCTGATGACGTAGGGCGTATCTGGTAGTGTTTTGAGAGGCTGGCGGAAAGAGAAAACTCCCGGGTGCCGGTGGAAGGAAGTTCTGGCGCCCTATTTGATGGGAGAGCCCCCAAAAGGGCCTACTTTGACCTCACTACAGAGCAAGCCAAGACTATGACCTCCTTAAGGCAGAGATTATGGCCAGGCTGGGAGTCACCCTAGCGGTGCGGGGCTCGCAGAGTCCATGATTGGCGGTTTGAGAAGCATAAGCCCCCCGCTCCCAGCTGTTTGACCTTCTACACCTTGTGCGCAAGTGGCTGCAACTGAGGTGCTGAGTCCACCCGCCATCTTTAGACCGGATCGTCATGGACCGTACGCAAAGTGGACTACCACGAGAGCTGCATCGTTGGGTTTTGCCCAGGGAGACCCCAAACGCTGGACCGGGCTGATTGCCCTCGTGGAGCGGAAAACACCACTGCAGAGTCCTATCGGGGGCCAAGCGTCAGAGCTTTCCCACCAACGACCAGGGAAACCGTGCCGGGAGACAGAGTCGGGGTGGTCCACCCAGAAAGAGGTTGGGTGGGCCCAAGAAGGTAACTTTTCACCCCCTTAAAAACCCCCTGGTGGCCAAGCAGAAGTGCGCTGTTGGAAGTCCAAAAAATGGGGCATATTGCAGCACACTGTCCCCAGCGGGGGAGGAGCCTATGGAGTGTGGTGCCACCCTCGCCTCCCCATGTTTGCTCACCCTGCCTGTAGTGCTTGCCCCTGCCAGACCCGGGCCCTCAGGAAGCCGTGTTCCCAGGTGAATGGGGTCAGTGTGGTGGCCCTGTTGGACTCTGGCAGCCTGGTTACCCCTTGCGAGCTGCCATTCCGCAAGACCGGTTATCCCCGGAAAAACGGGGGGGGTGGTCTGCATTCCATGGGACACAAAACACTACCCACTGGGCGACAGTGACTATTGAGACTGTTTGCGGGACTCTGAGCCATGGGGTTTTGGGCATCATAACCAACTTACTACATCCCCTAATCCTGGGAAGGGACTTCCCCCTGTTCTGGGAAACTGGGGGTCACAACACCAAGGGGAAGCTGTGAGGGACGTGAGTCCCCAACCCCTCAGACCAGATCCCCTAGCGTAGTATTTACAATATGATGCGGTAGTGGTGACCACTGATATTACTCATAAACTTCCCGTTAGCAGTATTTGGCAGGTGGCGAGGAAGGGTTGTCCGCCTCTGAGCAAAATATAACGGACCTGGAGGTGTCACGTGAGAACTTTGGCACGGCTCAGTTGCGAGACCTCACCCTAAAGCAGTGTTCCCCAACTCCAGTCCTCAAGGCACACCAACAGGTCATGTTTTCAGGATCTCCCACAGAATGCACTGACAATAATTTTTTCACCTGTGCAGAATGCACTGACAATAATGACTTCACCTGTGCAATGCTGAGGAAAGCCAGAACACATGACCGGTTGGTGTGCCTTGAGGCCTAGGGTTGGGAACCTCTGCCCTAAAGAATGCCTGGGACCAGGTAACGGTACTAAATGAGGTGCCGCAAGAGCCACACGCCGAGAAAAGATTTCCCGCATTTTGCTGTACAGAATGATTTGCTGTATCGGGTTGTAGAGTTTACGGGGGGAAAACTGGTGGAAAACAACTGTTGGTGCCTGTACCTTATAGGAGGATGGTACTGGATAGGCTCACATCATGTGCTAGGGGGCACTTGGGAGCGGAGAAAACACAAGAGCGGGTTTTTAAAAACGGTTTTACTGGCCCGGGTGTCATCAAGAGATTACCAAATTTTCTGAAAAAGTCCTGCCCCACCTTGCCAGCTAACCGCTCCTATGTCCCATTTCAGGAGCCCTTAGAAACCCTCCCCATTATCGAGGTGCCATTCGAATGAATCGCTATGGATCTCGTAGGGCCATTAGTCAAGTCTGCTCGGGGTCACCAGTACATTCTAGTCATACTAGATTATGCTATGAGGTATCCAGAGGCCATTCCCCTAAGAAACATGTCCTCAAAGGGTATTGCCCGAGAGTTAATGCAGGTCTTCCTAGAAAGGGTTTGCCAAAGGAAATCCAAAACAGACCAGGGGACACCCTTCATGTCTAGGGTAATGAAGGCCCTGTGTAGTATACTTCAAATTAAGCAACTGTGGACCTCGGTCTATCATCCTCAAACTGACGTGTTAGTCGAAAAAAATTTAATAAAACCCCTGAAGGGGATGCTGAGAAAGGTGTAGAAAAGGATGGGAGGGACTGGGATTGTTTGCTGCCATACCTTTCTATTCTCCATCAGAGAGGTTCCAATCCTCCACGGGGTTCTCCCCTTTGAATTGTTGTTTTGGGAGACACCCTAGGGTATGCTGGACATCGCCAAAGAGACATGGGAGAGTGAGGCTACCCCCTATAAAAGTGTTGTAGAACACGTCGCCCAGATCAGGATCGCATCAGCCGAGTAATGCCCAGTGTGAAGGAGCAACCTGCGGAGGTCACAGGAGTCACAGAGTCGGGTATACAATAGGGCCCCTAGGGTTATCATTTAACCCTGGGGACCGCGTATTGGCCTGGTTCCCACGGTCGAGAGTAAGTTTCCTGGCTAAATGGCAGGGACCTTATGAATTTGGTAGAGTAGGTTGGAGAGGTAAATTAAAAAATACATCAGCCGGGGAAAAGAAAACCTTTTCAACTATACCACATAAATTTAATAAAGCCATGGCAGGATAGAGAGGCCCTAGTAGTTGTCCCTGACAGCCCAAGTGGAAGCACCCTCAGATATCAGGGAGGTTGTTATAGGGACGCCCTGTCAAAACATCAAGAACAGGAGGCCCTGGGAGTTTGTTACAGCGAACAGGGACATTTTTACTGACCTTCCAGGAACTACAGATGTGGTACAGCATGAGATATGTACAGACCCTGGGGTAAAAGTCAATGTCAAACCCTACCGAAATCCCAGAAGCTCGGGGGACAGGCATCCTGGGGAAGTAAGGCGCATGTTGGCCCTAGGCATCATTGAAGAGTCCAAAAGCGGTGGTCTACCCCATTGTTTTTGGGTTTGCCTAAGCCAAATGGGACTTGGCGGTTCTGCAACGATTTCCGCGACTCAATGAGTTTTTAAGTGGATTCCCTATCCGATCCCCCGGGGGGATGAACTGATTAAAAGGGACTGGGGTCAGCCAGGTACATAACAACCCTGGACCTTACTAAAGGTTACTGGCAGATTCCCCTGTCAGAAGAGGCCAAAAAGAAAACGCCTTCTCCACTCCAGATGGGCTATTCCACTACACCAGGATGCCTTTCTGGTTACAAGGGGGCCCCAGCTACATTTCAGAGGGCCATGGATAAAATTCTAAAACCCAACCAGGTACGGCATCTTCCTATCTAATATAAATTTTTATTTTCAGTACTGACTGGGAGTCCCATCTCAGCAAAGTACAGGCAGTACTCAGCTCACTAAGGGAGGCAGGGTTTACAGCTAACCCTGAAAAATGCGGCATTGGGCTGGAAGAAGCCCGATACTTGGGGTAATTTGGGTTTGGGGCACAATAAGACCCCAAATAAACAAAGTAAGGCAATTCAGAAGTGGCCACAACCCCTGACAAAAAAGCAGGTGAGAGCGTGCCTGGGGATTGTCGGCTCTACCGCAGGTTCGTGCCCAACTTTCGCTTCAGTTGGGAGCCCCGCTGACCGACCTAAACAAAAGGGAGGAAGGCAGTGATGGTGAAATGGTCTGAGGAGGCAGAGAAATCTTTTCAGGCCCTGAAAATAGCCCTCTGTAGCCAGCCGGTGTGGTAGCCCCGGTATTCAGTAAAGAGTTTGTTATCCAGACAGACGCCTCAGAGGTGGATTGGGGGCAGTCATGTCACAGGAGGTGAATGGGAAGAGCACCCCATTACATATTTGAAATAGGAAGCTCAGCATGTGAAAGAAAAACTATTCCAAAAAGTAGAAAGGGAGTGTCTGGCGATAAAGTGGGCTTTGGAGTCTTTGCCCGGGACTATCTGGGAGGGAGAAAATTCAGGTTGGTGACAGATCATGCCCCGTTACAGTGGATGTTACCGAAACAAGGGCAAAAACGCAAGGTTACAAGATTTGGTTCCTGGGACTGCAGGATTTAAATTTGTGGTAGAACCAGGGCGGGGAAACGGGATATAAATGCTGACGCCTTTGTCAAGGCTCCACTGTCTGGTCAGTTCAAGTGCCCAGTCCCCTGGGCATTGGGCAGAGGGGGGGGGGGGGAGGGGTAAGCAACTAGCAGGAAAGATAGTGGATGGAAGGTATGTCCCTAGGGTTATGCTGCAAACAGTAGGGAAGTTCCAGGGATGTCAGGGAGGCCAATCCATAGACAGCCCGTCTTCCACAACAGCAGAATGGCAGCAAGAGAACTGCCTAGTGGGGCCCACCAAGGAACTGGACCTTGGTGGGGAAAAGTCAGCAGTATAGATAAGTAACCTAGGATTACTTTATGTTTGTGTAGTTTAGTATAGCTGCTGTGCACTTTATTGGGCTTGCTTTTTCTGAACGGCTGTAGCGTGGGTGGGAGGCCGTTCACCCCTCCCGGGCCCCGCTTTACCGTATCCCTAGGCCTTTAAAGCCCTGTGCAGGGAAGAGACCAGGGAGAGAGTCAACCTGGGACTATTGGTATCAGGAGTCAATTTCTCCAACGGTGCTGAGCAGGAAGGACCTGCTACAGACCACTGAACTAGACCGAGGAGTCTGCTTTCCAAGACTTTACCTGCCACACGGTGGAGTATAACATGTGTGCCTTTTTTGATGCTGGAAATAAACTATTATGTTTGTGATGCATGTTTAAAAAGGCTGACGAAGCCTATGACATAGGGCTGCCTGTTTGTTTTGTTTTGCTTCACAAATAAAACCCTATATTTTTGGTTGCAACCATCCCGTTTGTGCCTAAGTCTGTGACCGCTAGTCCCCACAATATATATATATATATTGTAGGCTGTTGCTTAGCTCTCAGACACCATCTTGGACAGTCTTGGGGTCATTAGCTCACAGGATCGCCGCTTTTGGTAAACGGGCTAGCATTCTAACATCACTCGGACCACAGCTATTTTGAAACTGGCCTCAGCCAGCTTTATTTGTCAAGCAGGATACAGAACACACAAAGTAAACCTTGGCCATCTGGCCACTAACTAAATATTTGGTCAGACAACCCTCTCTAACGTGAACTAGACTTACCATTCAGTATCACAAACAGCAATTACTGCCAATTTCTCCTACCAGCCTTCACTGGTCTCAGGGTCCTCTCCAGCCAGGGGAGAAATCAGAGCCCTGTCTGCTCTACTGTCGCTCCCTGCTCCAGCTAGCCGACCACACCCCCAGATCACCTGTAGGACCAGGATTTGTATAAGCCTCCAGAGACCTGCACAAAGCCTGTCCTGGAACACAGGGAGCAGACACCCACCCAACATGTTGTCTACTCCAGATGAGAACCGACCGAGAGCAGGCAAACTAACTATACCCAGCTGCCAACCGCTTACTGTGGCAGAAAACATACATGGCTGTCTCCCACCCCACCGAGGCCAGGTAACCTTGGTGGCGTGTTGCTTGTAGGTATTCTGCTTTGCTCCATCTAGTGGCAAGAAACCTTTGACCGCCTAAGGCCACTCTGCCACTGCCACTCTGCCATATGTATTGTGGCGGATAAGTCCCAAAGACAGTCTTTACAGAGCAAGTCAGGAAGGTGCATTATTTTTGCCACCTATTTAACAGCCATAAATTCAAAGGAAAACAAATAGAGGCTTAATTCAGCCGGAAGTCGGTCAACAAAACACAGTCCTTGACAGAGGCAGTCTACATCCAACAGTGCCTGCGGCCCACACAGGGCTCTCACCCGTCCTGCTGCTGTAGGGCACACTGTAGCTCCAGTCTGGACACAGCCTTCTCCATAGCACATTGCCTGAAGACTGGGAACCACACCCAGCTTCCCCTGGCTCTCCAAGCCCACATAGGTCTCACAAACTCTGGCCTGGATCTTAAAACATGAGAGCAGTCATCCCACCCAGCTTTTTGACTGCTCCCATTAAAATCTGACCCGGACTAGTTGCCTTGCAAGTATACTAAAATACAAACGTGTGCCAGTGACACAGCAATAACTGGTTTTCACTTCACCAACATCAGGGTTCTTGGTGACCAGAACTTTCATGCAGACTGGTCCTGTAACCACGACATATGCTGCCTATGGCATACTGAAGTAAGGACCTTGAGTGAGATCAATGATGTGATCAGAAAAAAACATGAAATAATGCTAGATTTCCAGGATAAAGCTTCTGGGAACCTCACCTTGCACAGGAGAAACCTTTTAGTGCCTTTTTTTTCAAAAAGCCTGGAATAGGGTGACAGCCAAAGTTTTTCCCAAACACCCATGTAATCAAATGTCACCACAGAGCTGAGGACCAGCTGCAGCAAAAGCATGATACTGGTTATCACTGATAGCACTCCTGGAAAGCGTAAACTTTCCATTAGAAAATAAAAATGAATCCTCCTTATATATCAGCCACCACCAATCGAATTCATCTACCAGCTAATAGATGATTAAATAAGACAGAATTCAGGACAAAATTTGCTAGCATTGCCCTTGAAGTCCTGTCAAATTGGAGACCGAAGCAGGTAACCTGGACACACAAATAAATTCAGCACCCAAGAGGTGGGTTCAAACGCATGAGACAAGGATGCTTGAGGGTGTTCCCCTCATGAATTGATTCTGTATGCTTATGATTTAACTTGGGATGAAATAAAGAATAAGATTTGGTTTTAACAGACAAATTCTGGATCAAATCCAATATGCCCTTCCAGAAACCCAAGAAAAACATCCCACTGAGAATCTTTGCACTATAAGTAATAATGAATCTCAATAATTTGTTTCATTGATTGTCCAAAATTGTATCAATAATATATGTTAATCAGGTAGATTAATATATTTGATTAGATCAGCAAACGTGAACAAAAATTACAGATAGCGAGGTTATCAATTCTGTGTATTTGTGTTCATATAGAATAGGGAGAGAAGAAGGTAAAATCAAGGAAACTGGCATGTTTGTCTCTCTCTTGAGAGAGAAGGAGCTGGCACTAGCAGAGCTCCCCTCTAAGAGAAGCTATTCACAGTTGTTCTAAAAAGGATTTTGTTGCCATGGGTACTGATGTAACAGAGAGAAAAGGGAAGAAAAAGCTTTTAGGCAGCATGGATCACGCTTGTTCAAACCATTTTACTTTACCTAAATTTGCAATTAACCCTCTGACTTTTTTTATTTGTTCCCTATTCATACATACAACTGTATACAGAATATAAAATCTCAACATATTTCTGTGGCGCTGAAAGGCATTCAACAATAATTATACTAGTATACAGCAGGTTTTAAAAATACAGGTCAGATCTCCTTGGTGTGCTGCTTATGTAGTATACGTGATTTTCTTAGCATGCCAATTACTGCTCATATTAATTGTAGGCTAAATACAGGCCTTGTGTCCAATGAGTTCAATGCACTGAAGCAATTAACAGGTCAGGGAGTGCTGGATTGTTTCCAGAATTGAGCGTTGATATACTTTGGATTGAATTTGGCCACATTAAATATCACAGTCTTTGTCAGTTTTCCCTTAAAGTTATTGCTGTTAATACACTATAAGGTTCCCTGGGAGTACATAAACTGTGCTTAGTACCTAAGAACTAGAAGTACTCTGATACTCTGAATAATGAAATACAAGGTGTCCCACTTGCTAAAGGCTGGGAAAATCGGCTATAACTCCAAGACTAATGACATTTTAAGTTGGTCAAAATATACCTTACTTAATGACAGTCAGGAACCCTTCATAACATGTGGTGGAAGTATCCTCTTTGTGCAGTTCTGACGCTCCATATTGGTGAACATTCTGGTAAGCATGACAGTTCATGGCTTATTCCAGTAATTTTTTCCTTTCAGGACGTCCAACAAGAAAAAGTCCAATGGTATCAAACTAGGTGACTGCAGTGGCCAAGGTCCCTGACTTGCCATTGTATCTCCCTTGATGGTGGCTGTGGCAGTTGGTTAAGGAGTGCTCAATGAACATGTTGTAAGGGGTTCCTGATTCTCACTAAGGTAAGTTTTGATCACATTTCATAAAATTTGTTCATTATTCTTGGCATTTTAGCCAATTTTTGCAGTCTACTAGTGAGTAGGACACCCTGTACAAGTATTTGCAAAATATCACCCTTTTCTTGAGTTCTTTTGTAGTCCACATAGGAGATATAGGCGTTTAACAGGTTCACCGCACAAATTTCCACTTGTTACTACAGTACAGTACGTGCATGGATTTCTCGATCTAGATGAAAGGTAGAGTTATAAATATTTTGTTGTATGTAAAAATGCTTTTAGGACTCATAACTCCGTTTGTATTAGGGCTCCACTTTGTACAGCAACGTAATGAGGGTGTTGGAGGCAGGTGTTACAGATAGTCTTTTGAGAGCAATAACATGTGTTTTTTGTGGCATTTTTACCTGCATTTTCTTGGCTGGAAAAACACCGTAACTTTAGCTGGAACATATAGGGCAGGGGTCCTCAAACTTTTTAAACCGGGGGCCGGTTCACGGTCCCTCAGACCATTGGAGGGCCGGAATATAGTTTAAAAAAAAAATTTTCTTTGTGGGTCGATACAATTACAGCGATACCTAATTTACATAGTTTATGTTGAAGTGCTTTTTTAAAAAAAAAGGAAAGTGTTTTTATTGTGTAAAACAATATTTACGCATCGCTAACTTCTGATAGCCATAACTTTTTTTCTGTATACAGAGCTGTGTAAGGACTTTTTTTTTGCGGGATGAACTGACGTTTTACTTGGTGTCACATTGGCATTGGCATTTATATGGCTTTTTTTTTTCGCTTTTTATTCCATTATTATTTTTTCCGTGCTGAGGGATGAACAAAAAACGCAATTCTGTGATTTTTTACGGCGTTCACCGTGCGGGTTAAATAACATGACAGATTTATAGGGCAGGTTGTTACATATGTGGCAATACCAAATATCTGTACTATATTTTTGGATCTTTTTTCGGGCGATGGGTGTTTGTAAAGGGGAAATGGGCGGTGTACGTGTTTTTATTTCTTGTGTTTCACTTTTTTTTTACTTTTTCACTTTTCCGCGTAGTGGATTTGCATCGGTATATGCAGCATTGCTGGTCACTCACATGACAACATTTGTAGAATTCCCAATGCTGACCACATTTGTTATAGATTCCAGCTCTCCCAGATGACAAGTGTGCTTAGCAATAATCAGGGATGGGTGCCAGGAATAGATCACCGCCAAACTAGAGAAACTTGTCATCTGGGAAAACTGTGTGGAATCTATAACAAATGTGTCCGACATTGGGAGCTCTACTAAGGTCTTCACCCAGCTTTCCCAGGCCCCTGAAAAGCTAAGCAAGAAACAGGGACTGGGAAAGCACATTACAATCCATAATAATTATAGGGCTTCTAAAAAAGTGGTCACCTCTGTCCGACCAGGTTGGCTCCTGTCTCATGGCTGTCCTGACTCGGTGGGGAAACCGGGGGGAGCTCCTGCCCTGGCACTCCGGGGGAGAGGGGGGAGGGGACTCTGCCCTGGCCCTCCTGGGGAGAGGGGCTCCTGCCATGGCACTCCTGGGGCTGGGGGGCTCCTGCCCTGGCACTCCTGGGGCTGGGGGGCTCCTGCCATGGCACTCCTGGGGCTGGGAGGCTCCTGCCCTGGCACTCCTGGGCTGGGGGGGATTCTGCCCTAGCACTCCTGGGGAGAGGGCTCCTGCCCTGGCACTCCTGGGGCTGGGGGCTTCTGCCCTGGATCTCCTGGGGAGGGGGGCTCCTGCCTGGCACTCATGGGGTGGGGAGCTTCTGCCCTGGCACTCCTGGGCTGGGGGCTTTCGGGACCCTGGGGCCACCTACCCCTGGGGCTGGGGGGCTCCTGCCATGACACTCCTGGGGCTGGGGGGCTTCTGCCCTGACACTCCTGGAGCGGGAACGCTGAGGACTGACGTCGCATCCTGTGTCAGACCTCAGGAAGTCAGCCTCAGTGACGCGAGTGCGGACTGTGTGTGGGGGGGGGAGAGGGGTAGCGGGCACTCTGCAAAGGACGGGAGGTGCCTGAGTGACGGAGGGCAGACACTCCACCCTCACTCATTCACAGGTACCTCACATATATTGTAAGTGTCCACCCTCCGTCACTCAGGCACCTCCCGTCCTCTTTAGAGTGCCCGCTCCCACCCCATTCCACCTAAGCTGGCCCCTGCCGTTGCGCTGCTCTCGATGGCCCTCACGTCACCCATCACTGCCCACGGCACCTCCCGCTGCCGCCACCCCCGATACCTTACTGCACAGCACACCTACATTGGCGGTGGATGGCGGCAGCGGGCCGGATAAAAGTCTTCGGCGGGCCGCTTGCGGCCCGCGGGCCGTAGTTTGAGGACCCCTGATATAGGGAAATATACAGTCGAGTTACATTATTAGACTAACAACCAGACTACCTGGAGTGTGCAGCACTGACAGCAGCTAGCCAGGAAGTGATTCAATACGGTCCCGGTAGGTTGTCATGGGTATCTGGAGCCCACTGCAGTGCATCCCATAGCTACTGGAGGATGTGTGAGAGAGGATACATAAAGCGAACACAATGATCAAGGTGAGAATATAGATGCTAAATTGGGTTCAAGTCTAAAGAATCAGGGGGACAAGGTAGTGGAAGTCTTGGTCATGCTCTTAAAAACATGGACATTTCTAGTGGTGTGAGATATCAGATTATCTCGATGAAAGATCCCATCTACCCCAGGGAAGACAATCAACATGTAGAAGAGTACGTGCTCTGCAAGGATGGATTCCTACCCAAATTGGTTGCCTTCCATATCAATGAAAGGGCTCAGAGACTGCCATGATAATATTTCCCAGACCATAACACTTCCTTCACCAGCTAGTGTTCTTCCAGCAATGGTTGCAGGCTGTTTGGTTTCTGCTGTTTCTCACTGGATACACCAATGTCCATTTGTTCGATAAAGCAGAAAATGTGACTCATAGGAAAAAGCAACCCTTTTTCAATTAGTGGAGGTCTGATTCTGCCATAAAAAATTAATGGCCACATGTATGAACCTGCTTAGGTCTAAAACTTATTCTTTTGCCCATAGGTTACTATGGGCAAAAAAGTGAGTTTTAGACCTAAACAGGTTCATACATGTGGCCCTAAGTTTTTTTTTGCTGATGCAACTTTGTTAGCAGATGTGCAGTATCATCCGTCTGCTTTGGAGCCCCAAACGCAGTAGAGTTCTCAAAACTGTTAATTTAGACACACATCTGGGACCCCCTGGTTTATTCTGGTGATGAGCTTCTCCACTGAAGTGTGTCTGTTCGCCCTCGTGCTCCTTTGTAGCCAATGTTCACCTCTCACATTAATGGTATATTGTGCTCTGCAGTTTTCACATTGCTTATTCAAAACGGTGTCATTTTTTTTCCTTTAGTTCATTAGAAATTGCTACTAGGTACACTGTAGTGCCAGTACTTTTGCTCACCTGCACAAAGCATTGCTGGCTGATGCAACAGGCTCTGTTAGGTCATGATGCTGACAGAAAGTCTGTCTCTCTATGAATTCCTATAAGACTGACCTTGAATCTCTTATAGGAATGCACAGAAAGATTTACTTCCATGCTGTGTGATTCACATGACCCAGTGGCAGCAGTATCTTTGTGTACAGTATACCTAGAGGCAATTTCTTTTTTACAACTGTATTTTTATCAAGAAGTTTTTTTTTTTCCAATGCAATACAAAATATGCAAAGAAGGAAACATACAAATAAAAAATGCAAAGTATATGAACAATATATCCACTTCCATTTTGCTATAGTTTACATATCAATTCAAACATGACCATGAAAGACTAAATATTTAATAAGAAACATAAAAGAAGAGAATAAAATAAGTGAAAAAGGAGGGAAGAAATAAGACAGGACAAGAAACATTAGAGAGGTTTCTAGTAGCTACGGGGTGACAATGAGTTAACCCAGCTTGTAATCAAAAACAAAATCTATGTTCAAACATATCTCTCATATTGCTCCAACCCTCATAGAGACTAAGTTATAGTATATGTATCCCATATGGACCAAATAGCATCAAATTTATCCACAGTGTTATTTAATAATGCAGTAAGGTAATCCATACATCTCACATCTTTAATACAAGTATAAAGGTCTTGAAGCGAAGGGGCGACCTACATTTCCAAGATTGCGCAATTAAACATTTATTTGCTTTAAGCAGATATAGCAAAAGTCTAGAGTGATGTTTACTCATTTTAGATGGTGGAACATTCAGAATATTAAACAAAGGGTCTAAAGGAATAACCACATCATGTAGTAGAGTTTTCATTTAGACTCAAAACGGCTAAATCATGGAGCGTTCCCAGAACACGTGAATGAGATCAAAACCCCCTGAACCACATCTCCAGCAAACATCCAGGACTTTTGAGAACAATTTATGTGAAAGTGAGAGGGGTTTGATACAAAAAAATTATCTTATACTGTGTCTCTTTATAAGTTATGCAGTTTGAAGACTTCACAGCCCTTCTCCAAATAGATTGCTAAGTGAATATTAAATTTGGCACACACAACTGAGATTCCCATTTTGCCAAATGTGCATGAGGGTTTCCATTCTCAAGATCAATCTGTTTTAACATCCCATACATGCTGGAAATGAGGCCCTTCGTAGAATAAGACAATTTGGTGGGGAGCGACACTACATCAATTGACAATAGTGATCTTATAAATTTACAAAAAAGTAAACCTAATAGTTGCTGGTAGGTCAAATTGAGATTGAAGGGTCTCTAAGGATAAAATCCTCCTAGTGCAAGCAAAACAATTTTTTTGTCAAACCAAGGTTTTAAAGCATGTCCACTTAAAACTTCCCCTAATAGAGGTTGAAATAAAAACAATGTCATGGGGGAGGCTACAGAACATAATTAAAATTTCTTATACATTCTCTTCCAAATGTCCCCAGTGAAGTTGAGGCCCATAATAAAGAGTTTGGATGGAATGGAGCTAGCCATAATTTGTCTATCTCCACCCATTTAGTATACGCATGCAATGTCGATCATGTAGGAGTCCTCCTGCAATTGTGCCGCCCAATAATACTTAAGTTAGGAGTTCCTAGGCCTCCCTGAGTCCGACTGGCAATAAGTATCGTTTTCTTCATCCTATGTCTTTTATGAGACCTAATAAAATGTAGCATAGTGGCCTGTAAAGATTTAAGTTCTAAAATTGGAATCAGAATGGGCAAGGTTTCAAAATGATACATGAACTTCGGTAATATGGATATCTTAACCATTGAGATTCTACCAAATAGGGACAATAGAAGGGGATACCAATTATTGAGTAGGCAGCATATTTCCACAAATAACTTTGTATAATTTTAGCCATAGAATGTGGAAAAAGAGGCACCTAAATATTGGCCTTAACTGAGATTTAACTGAGACGTTGAGATATTTATTGGGAGTACTTCCATCTTGGAGGAATTAATTTTATACCCCGATAAAGAAACAAAACGTTGAAACAGAGCTATCAAATTGTGTAGTTTAATAAGAGGGTTAGTAAGAGTCAAAAAGACATCATCTGCATACAGAGACAGTTTGAACTCCCTATGCCATACAAATATGCCCATAATATTCACGTTATTTCGGATTGCAGCCGCTAAAGGTTCAATACATAGTACAAATAGAAGCGTTGCCAGAGGGCACCCTTTTCTGCCTCTGTTTAGAATCTGAATTGACCAATAAAGAGCATGTGGCAGCTTAATAGTGGCCGAAAGGGAAGTATATAAACCATGCAGAGCCCCGAAATTCCCACGTTTCACGTTTCACCAGTCAATGGCCTTTTCCACATATAAACTTATCAAGAAGGCAGACTCAGGCGATCTATTGACCACCTCAACGATGTCAACCGACCTTCTGGTATTGTCTCTTCCCTAACTGCAAGGAACAAACCCAACCAGATCTTTATGAATTTGCTAATATTTCGATGACTATCTTCAAATCTGTATTTAATAAGGCTTTGGGCCTATTATTCACACAGTCTTTCGGGTACCTACCAGGTTTTGGGATTAAGGCTATGTGTGAATGGAACATACTAGATGGAATAGAAAGTCCGCCTAAAAAGGCATTATATAAGGTCGTCATGATAGGGGATAACTGAGGTTAAAAAGTCTGATAGTATAGATAGGTCAGACTATCAGGGCCAAGGATTTAAAAATATTATTCTCTCCTGTTATTTCCTAATTTAAGATAGCTAGTTCTCCTGGTGAAAGGAAAGGCATACTATGTGAAGAAAAAAAAAGATTTCAACATATTTAAAGATTTCCGAGCATGTGGGTCAGTAGACAATGTATTCGGCAAGGAGTACAATTTAGAAAAGAAATCGTAAAATAAGTCAGACATTGACACCGGGTCATAGGTTAAGTCACCGATTCGGTTCCTTATAGCATACAGATCTCTAGAGTCCATATCATCCTGAAGCATTGTAGCTAATAAGGTTTGAGGTTAATTAGCTTTATCAGAATATCTATTTTTGGAATATAACAATAACTTTTCTGTCTGAACCAAGGCTAATTGTTTCAATTTAGTTCTGACCTCTTAAATCTCTCAGGAGTCGTTTTGAAGATTTGGTCATTAAAGGGGTTTTGCCACGAAGTAAAATTGATGTGGGAAGCTTGCAAATGAAATAACAAACATTTTCACCATTCATTATTATTAAAAATTCTGCACCATTTTTGTCTTAGCTGCTCCCTTATTGATCCATTGTTTACAGTTCATCTCCAGGGGATACAACCAGGGCTGAGAGCGCCTCAGTCCTGGTCGCACATGCTCACACATCACCTCTTCTCCTCTCAGACAGCAACTGAGTGTTCTAACCCCAGGTGATGTCAGTCTACTCCAGTCCTATTAACTCCTTAGTAATTAGTCAAACAGTTCAAATAAATAAAAAAGAAACCTCAATGAGGTCTGTGCATTGATAAAGAGAAATAAAATCCACAGGTTTGGTTCCTGCAGAGATCTGAACTTAGGACCCTTGTGCTGTGAAGCAAAAACATTACCTTTCAGCCACTCACAATGCTTTACATAAACAGACTTTTCTTTGACTAGAGAGAGGAAAGGCCTGGTGATGTCATCCTGCTGGGTCACATAATATGCAATTCAAACAAGTCACAAATGCCTCCTTCTGAGCACACAGAGCTGAAGAGCTGGATGCAGGAGGTATGAAATGAGATCGTGGCAAAACCCCTTTAATTTTGCTTCTAGCTTTCTCAATTAGGATTGTAAAAGCGTCACCTGCATTTACCTATACCTTTTCAACCGTGAGCCAATGGAAATAAACCGACCACGTAGAAATGCTTTGTGTGCCTCCCACGCCAAAGCAGGAAAAGAGACCAAGAACATACTATTCTCAAAGTTTTCAATGAGATGTTTCCTAACTTCTTCTATAGTCTGGATATGGTTAATTAGACTTTTATTTAATTTAGCCTTCACTTTATTCCCCAGTTTCATATAGACAGGCATATGACCCGACCAGGTGATTGAGCCCATATCCGCAAAATGGGGATATTATTAAAAACATCTATTTTGGAGTGAGTGTTATGCGACGTGGAAAAGAGGAATCATTCAATTACATAATCTACAGATTGCATGATTTTTTAAAAGGAAGAACGTGACAGAAAAATATTCCATTAAAAATGCATGTACACATAATAAATGCATAAAGCACTAAAACATGTACGCTGTTTTTGAGGCTTTTTTCAGTGTAAATGAAACCTTAGAGGAGTTCCCCTGTTTGCCTCTGATTTCTGAGAATATATCTATCTATAGAGACAATGGAGCCTGTGCAGCAGTGAAGACTGAGAAGCCGACTTATAAGGCCCGGTATATGTTCTCGTAGCTCCTTCTGCCCTGTGACACTATATGCCCACTGTTACCTGTGACTATCTACAGGGTCTACATATCAGCACTGGAAGACACTAAACAGAGACCTGCAGGGGAGCACGGCGGAATCAGTGTGGGAGATTAATAAAGTGAGTAAACTGCTTTTTTTATTACTAACTTTTACCTCCACCTGCAGGTAATTCGTAGCACAGCCTAAAACACTGAGGTCGGGTCCACATGTTGTGTTTTTCAACTGTGTCAAAAATGCAAGCAACAAAATAATTTTTCAATTAATCCCAATTTAATCTGTGTTCCAAATCAGAGTTAATTACAAAACCACCTGTATGCAAAAATACACACAATTTCTTCATGCCTTTTTGATGCACTTGAGAAATGCTAGAATAATACATGCAATAATACAGCAAGTATACTGAGCCTAATACTGGGTTTACACAATATTTTTGTGATAATGTATACAGTAGGTGTAACGCAAACGTACACTGTTTTCAGCATATGTTTGACATTTGATTTTTTTTTTTAAACTAACTTCTCTATTGGCTGTCACCTATTTCTTCCTGGTAAGCTTGTATATATTCTTATGATGGATGAAAAAGTGGTCACATGTACAATTATACATTTCCACTGACATACACTCAAAAAAAAGTATACTGAAGCATATACTGTACATTTTTGGAAAACTTGATAAAACGCAGCACCCTGAGCCTTCCATCTGTCAAAAGTATACATGACAAAAGGTCATGAAATGGGGACCAATGACATATACTGTGGCGATGAATCCTTCCATAGAAGTCAATGTATACAGTAACGCACACATATGGGTTTATGTTTTTATTCTAAAAAGCATGTTCCTCAGACAAATGGATTGTGATGTGAACCCAGCCGTGCGGCCGCCATATGCACCAAAATATGCATCAAAAACATATAAATGGTGTCTCATTAGTTTTTAAAAGCATGTTTTAGGTATGTAGTTTTACAATGGAAAGTCAACGGGGATTGCAAATACAGCATCATGTTATGCATGTATTTTGTTGTTTGGTGCATTTTTTGATGCGTAAATACACCAAAAAAAGCAAACAAACATCAATTACAAGTGTAAAAATGCATAAACATCCCCAAGTGCAAACGTCTTTTCCTTAAAATATTTTGTTATTTCTCAACATCCTTTTTATGCTGTTCGAATCTAGCTGAAGGGTAAGTTCACACGGCTTATTTTGGGATGCATTTCACCACGTATTGAGGGCATACTGTGCTCTAATATGAGCGAAATGCTCCCAATCATTACGGTAATCCACAGTTCTCATAGAGAACTATGGATTACGCCTCATCTCCCCGCTGGTACAATACGATTGTATTGTATGCGCAGGGAGATAATTGACATGTCATTTATTCGCAACACTTTTGCAACGCGAGTAATGCATGTCTATGGGGCCGGAGGGCTGCCGCCGCCAAACCATCCCCCCCCCCCACCCCCACCCGCGCGCGCGATCAGCGTGACCTCCGTAGACCCAGTTTAATTGCGGTGCGTACTGTACGCCCCGCTATTAAGCCGTGTGAACATACCCTAAGGGTGAGGCCACACAATATGGATGCATTGCAGATACATTGCACTTGCATTATTGCTCTCAAAATAACACAGTTACAAAGCATTTTACATCTCTCCTTATTCTATTTGCCATTTAACCATTTGTTTTTTCAATTTCTATTGTGTTTCCATTGACAAATATTGTCACTTGTTGTCAGCGAACCCATTAACAATGTGTTCAAGATCAGAAAAAAATGAACCAATTAACGCAGGAACATAAAAATGAAATCCTGAATGTAGAGTCAACATTCCACAGCTAATGTAGATACACTTGATATGGTGCAGATTTAAACTGCAACACATCTACATCATAGGTAGTGTTGAGCGATTATTATCGACAAAGTTGAAATCGGCACAGTTTTTATGGTGATAGGATTTTTTTAGATCATGCGATAATTTAGGTTAAAATCTGTGCATCATCTATTAAGATCGCACCATTTCGGCGCTTCCTGTAATTTTGGCGGCCAGCAAATCAGCTTACAGAATAGAGCAGGGTGAGATGTGTGTGCGACGTCATGACTGGGATGTGTATGGTTGCGATTGGCTGGAAAAATCACATGACCTCGTTTTTCTTAGTACAGCGTTTCCTGTTCTGCCTCGTGTCTCCCAGGTCTCAGAGCAGAAGGACGTGCGCTCTACTTGTGTCCAAACAAGCTCAGCGAAATTATTATATTTCTTCACAGAGAAACCTCTACTATTAGCTGTGATCCTTTACAATTGGGTTAGATTAGAGATTGGAAGATTTAATGTAGTTGGGTTTAGAGAATTTTAAAGGGGGAGCATCTACCGCTGTAAAGTCACGGGGGGGAGCGGAGGGGGGGCCCCCCCCGGGCGAACACCCGTCAAGCTCTATAAAGAATACTGGGATGAAGTTCACCAAGACTTAGTGTAGACATTGCAATAGCTTTATTTATTAACAGTTTTCTATTGAAATATTTCCTGGATATTGGGCAGCCTGAAACTTATAGGATACACATCTTTTCTAGTAACTGCAGGTCTCTTTGTTAGGTGAAAAAAATCCATTTTATTTTCAGTATACATTTCAGATTTGGTGTTCATTTTCAATTTTGCCATTCCACCTTTGTTGATATATCCACCTTGTACTTAAATTAGAATCCAGCAAGTCCCGCATAGGTTGATAGGTGCAAAAATCCTTGTAATATCCGAATAAATTTCAGATACGTGTTTTTTGACTTTGGCGACTACAGCTTTGTTCATTGAGGCACCTTGCACTTAAATGTGAATACTTCAAAATTTTTTAGTCACCACAGGTGAATTGATAGGTGCCAAAAAAATACTTTTATTATCCGAATTTCATTTCAGATAGTGTTTTTTTTTCACTTTGGCGCACTACAGCTTTGTTCATTGAGGCACCTTGCACTTAAATGTGAATTCTGCATTTTTGTTGTCACCACAGGTGAATTGTTAGGTGCCAAAAAAAACCTTTTATATTTCCGAATACATTTCGATACGTGTTTTTCACTTTGGCGCAGGCCAGCTTTGTTGATTGATCTACTTTGCAGTTCAATTTGAATACAGCAATTTTGTTAGTCACCACAAGTGAATTGATAGGTTTCCAAAAAATACCTTTTATTATCCGATAAGTACATTACAGATACGTTGGGTTTTTTGCACTTTTGCCCAGGGCCAGATTTTGTTGATAGACCCCCTTGCAGTTAAAAATTTTAATCCGCAATTGTGTGTTCCCCTGGTGAATTGATAGGTGCCCCAAAAAAAAATACCTTTTTTTATCCAAAACATTTCATACGTGTTTTTTTAATTTGGCGCACTACGTTTGTTCTTTGGGGCACCTTGCACTTAAAGTGAATACTGAAATTTTTGGTCACCACAGGGAATTGATGGGTCAAAAAAATACCTTTTATTATCCAAATATTTTTCGATACATGTTTTTCATTTTGGGCGCGGGCCCCAGCTTGTTGATGATATATTTTGCTTTAAAATTTTAAATACAGAAATTTTTTGTAGTCACTACAGGTGAATTGATGGGTCCCAAAAAATACCTTTTTTTATCCGAATACATTTCAGATACGTGTTTTTTTTTATGTTGCGCACTCAGCTTTGTTCTTTGAGCGCTTGCACGTAAATTGAAAACAGAAATTTTTTTTGTAAACCAGGTGAATTGAAAGGGTGCAAAAATACCGTGTATTTTACAAAAAACATAACAGATACGGGGTTTTTTGACTTTGGCGCATACAGCTTTTTTTTTTTGACGAAAGTTGCCGTAAATTTTAAAAAACAGCAATTTTATAGTCCCCACAGTGAATTAAAAGGGCAAAAAAAATTTTTTATTTTCGAATAATTTCAGATACGTGTTTTTTGATTTGGCCCCATAAGTTTTGTTCATTGACGCAGCTTGCACGTAAATCTGAAAACAGCAATTTTTTTTTACCACAGGTAAATTGAAAAGTGCAAAAATTTCCCGTGTTTTTTTTATAGAAAAACAAAACAGAAGTGTTTTTGAAATTTTGCCCGTCCAGATTTTTTTGATAGAGACACCTTGAGTTAAATTTGAATCCAGAAATTTTGTTTTGATTAGAGGGATTTGGAAAGTTTGGATTTCCCGTTTTTAAAAAGGACTTTCCAAAATTCCATACCTTCTCAAATTTTTATATTTCTGAACTGGAGGGGAAATGGGGTGGAAGGAGCAAAGAGGGGGGTTTAGCACAGGGAGGGTTTGAGGTACGAGAGAAGGTGCTTTTCCCAGTGCTGGCAAAACAACACGATGCCTTGATGCTTTCGGACCCAGTTCAGGGCCTGTCTCCGCGGGTAGGGCCCTGTGAATTCAGTAACGCGCTTTGCCAATCTGTCCTTCAGGGTTAATAAACCCCTGCATCCAAAGCAGTCTTGCCCCTGTCCCCTCCCAGTCACGGCCACAAAATTTTGTCTCGATATCAGCATCCGTCCAACAGGGGAAACCCCGCCCCAAAATGTTTCCCAATCGTTTTGTCCCCACCCTTGGATTTTCCATTGTTGAAGACCTCTTTGATGACAAAATGCGGTTGGGGGTAAAAAGGCATGTTAAAGATCAAGAGGATGATTTGTCTGCTTGACGCCCAGGAGGGAAGGAAAGCCGGTCAATCGGCAAAAATCCCCCCCCTTTGGGGCCCCTTTGCTTTTTACCCCGCGTTCTGTGGGGTAGGCCCCCAAGCCCCGTTTGGAGGTATGTTTGCGCTTGGGTTACGTGGTTTTTTGGGGGGAAATTTGCTTTTTTCGATGGTTTTCCGTGGAGAGGGGGAAGGATTTTAGGGTAGTGTCAATACGGGTCCGCCCACAAAAAGGGGGAGGGGCGGTCGAAAAGTCCGTGATTTGATTGCCCCAGGGCGCGCAAACCCCGTCCTGTTACCCCCCCGTAAAAAAGGCCCCGAACCTCTCAAGCCTGGGCCTTTTGGGCAAGCCTTGATTACCCAGCGTGTCTATGCCCCTTTCCCGCAACGCATAAGTGAGGCAGAACCTTAAGGGTTTAAACCCACACCAAACAAGTTTAGTCACATGCAGCGAATGCATGGTTGAAATGGAGGGAACATTGGCCAAAAAGGCCGACGACGCGGGCCTCCAACCACTGCCACCCTGGTCTCGCCTCCTCCTCCCCCGCTACCCCCAAAGGTTTTCCCTCCCCTCCCCTGTCTCTCAGAGTCATGATCGGGGTTCACCCTCCGCTTCGCCTCCACCGTCCCCAAAAGTACCACCAGCACTCCAGAGCCCCATCCTACCCCTTCTCTTCCGCCAGTTTGCGACCTGCAGGGCCTACAGCGGAAGTCTACACCCCCAGCCTTTCGTTTCCGGGTTTTGGAGCGAAAAAAACACTTTTAACCAAAAACCACCCCAAACCCAAAATGCCTGAATGTCGGCCATTGCCAGCTTTTGGCCTTGTAAATGTTGCCTTTCCCGGGTCTGGTGGACCGGGGGTTCCGACGCCCGGGCCCCCTTGCCTGCCCCCAAATACCAGATGCCAGCAGGATTTTTTGCCGGGAAAACCCGCCTGCCTGGCCAGCCACGTGTTATCTAAAATTTCAAGCACGTTGTTGCATTGTGGCCGAAAAGTCCATTTTGGGACCACCGCCATGGACTGTAAGCCGGCCAAGGCCGCTATATTTGGACAGCTCACTGGGTTAGTGGGGGTGTCTTGGGGTGACGGTGGCTTCAGGCTGGCGCACGCTTAAAAAACCCCGGGGGGATGGTGCGGGGCTCTTTTCCCCAAGGTCCTCTGGTGGCATCACGTGCCGAGAAACCAAGCCGTTTTGAAATTTAATTGTTGGAGCCCGTCCCCACACAGGCAGAAGCTTGGACGGCTCTCCGCAACGAGACCGAGGCTGGCTGGTTGCAAGAACCTTGTGTCAGGCAAGGTGGATGCGATAAGGGGAAATCTGTGGCCGCCCTTAAGATCGATGGGCTGGAGACATCCTTCCTTTTCACCCATTTTCATAACCTTTTTCCCTTTTAAAATTTTTCTTAAAACATTTTTACCCTTTTACCCCTTCAATAAAACCAAAAACCCCCCACCCCCCCCCCCCAAAAAAAAAAACCCCCACCCCCAAAAACCCCACCAAAAAAAAAACCCCCCCCAACCCCCCCCCCCCAAAAACCCCCCCCCAACACCAAAAACCACCCCCACAGCCCACTTTTTTCCCCCCCCCCCCCCCCCAAGCGCGCAATCCCCATTCGCAGTACGAAGTGAAACTGGCCTGACAAGCAGCGGTGCGGCCCTCGGGGTGTTGGGCCCCGAGATGGGGAGGTGGGAAAGAGTTTTGAAATACCCTTGCCAGTCTTGAAGAAGCCACCAAAAGGGTTTTCGTGGGGACAATCCCCTTGTCAGCATGGGCTTGTGGTGTTTTTGTTCGGGAAAGATCGTTTGGGGACACTCTGAAACAACAGGTTTTCCCCCGAAACGAGGAGGAGGGACGGACCAAGATGGGGGCACGGAGCCCTTTTTTCCCCCGGTCAAATAAAAAGGGGCCCGCCAGTTTCATTTCCCCTTTTCTTTTGGGGCAGTGGTTCGGGGTCCAGAGCTAGTGAAAGTGGGCTCAGCTCCGGGGTGCATATTCAGGGCTGTGCTGAAGCTGTGCCGGGGAGGAGCGGAGGAGGGGAGGAGGAGGGGGGGTTTCCTAGACCCCGATGTTCCGACGTCCCTGTTGGAAAGAGGTTGGCGGAATTTGAGGGGGGAGGAGGAAGTGAGGAAGTCAGTTTGCTAGTGCCCCTTCGCCCAAAAGAGGTTTGGGAAAAAAAAAGGTCCATCTTCAAATGAGTGCTTGGGATGCTCCATTTCTCCAACATGATTCGCATTAACCATAAAAAATGAAAAAACGTTACGGGCTGGCCCCCCCCTCCGGGATCCCCGGTACAAAACAAATCCATTTTTCCTTCCACTCACCCAAATAGAGTAAAAAGTAGGAAAGGGAACCTTCTGATTGATCAATGGAGAAATCTGTTTTGCCTGCTTCACGTTTTCAAATGTCAGGGTTTTGGAAACAACGCCGGGACGTGACGCAGTAGAGTCCCCAAGTAGCCGTAGCGGCAGCAGCGGGAAGGCAGGTGCAGAAGCCTATGGGTGCCCTTTGGGCAATCTTTTTTTCCCACCTCAAAAAGATGCAATGCATGGCACACATCAACACCCCAGAGACCGCTTAAGTCATGGTGCAGATATTGCGTCTCAACACGATGTTTTTTATGTGTTTCCCGGACCCAAAAGACTTCTGGGTATCCAAAATGGATGAATGGCCGGTGGGGGTCGCCCCGCCCTAGGGTTGTCCTGCCCAGCAGCCAGGTCATATCTGAGCGGGGCCCTTTAGACAGCCGGGGGAGTCATTACGACTAAGCATGGGTTTCCACAGATAAGTGGATGTTTGACTTTATCGTGAATCAGGGATGGATCTCTGAGATGTTGTGGCCCAATTGCCGAGGTACGATTGTTGTGGTCTTCTTCCCTTCCTCTCCAAACAGTAAAGGTCCCCTTGAAAAAAATTATTTTTAAAAGATCTTTTTTATGTAAATTTTATTTCAGTTCCCAACAGTTCATTTTGCTGGTTTTGCGTGGGAGACGTAAAGAACCAAGGTTTCATGACAAAAAACCCCTATTTCCCTTTTCTCACTTAATCTTTGAATTTTTCGCATTGTCAATGGTTTTGGGGCATGTTGCCCCACAATTTTTAACAGTGGTGAGAAGTATATTTTTAATTTTTTGGGTCATGTGCTTTTAAATGCAGCAATACTAAGGTCCCTTTTTTAAAAAAAGTTGTTTCTAATAGACATTTGTTCTTACAAATTGTCAAAAAATGGTCATGGGTCATGGTTTTTAATTTTTTGGGGCATTTTTGCTGTGACATGCAGCTAATACAAAAAAGGGCCCATTCTAAAAAAATATTGTTTTTTAACAGACATTTGTTCTTCACAATTGTCCAAAGTGGCTAGGGTCTGTTTTGAATTTTGGGGGCATTTTGCTGTGACTTGCAGCTATACTTCAGGTCCTATTTAAAAAAAAATTTTTTTTAAAAACATTTTTTCTTTACCCTTGCAAAGGGGGCTCAATGGTGATGGTGCTGTCAGAAACAGGAAAAGGTAGGACCTGTTAAGGACACTATTGCAAAATGACTTGTTTTTTCCCCGATTTTAACATAGTACAAACCCGTATTTAGACAACACAAATTTTAAAATTTAAATTAAAAAAAAAAAGAAACAAGACATGGTGGGATTCCACCTATTTTTTAAAAAAGTGTTTTTAGAATTAAACTACTAAAACTTTTCATGTCAAAATAGTGTTAAAAAAAAACCCTGAATTGTACGGGAGGTACAGGAAAACTTGACCAGATGAGGTTATTCGAGGACTGGAGTATGGGCAAAAACAAAGTAAGAGACCCTTTCTCCCGCCCTTGAGTAAAATGAGAAAAAAAATGCCAAAAAAGGGCACCTGGGTTAACAGGAGCGTTAAAACCCCCAGTATTTCCAAATGAAGCTCAATTGGTCCCACTAACGGAGGGGCAAGCGCTACCCAGGCTTGACTGTGTATGAGGAAGGTGGAGTTTTCCCCACTTCCGCTTCCCCACTCTCTTTTTGCCCCTTTTTTTGGGGGTGGTCATCAGGGGATTTTAAAATGGTGTTAATTTGATGACGGACCCAAAACCTGGGGTCTTACCGCACCCACTGTAACTCCCGGCCCCGGGTAATGCTGTGGGGAAGGACAGTTTAGTCAATTTCCAGGAAACTAAAAAGGTGGTTGAAAGATTTCCCTTTTTCCCCCCTTTTTAAACTGGGGGTAGACGGTTTTAATGGTCATACTGGGCCAGGCGGTTAGTCAAAGTCAGTTCAACTAAAAAGGTGGTTGAAAGATTCCCTTTTCCGGGGACTTTTTTTAAATTTGGGGGGCAGACAGGTTTAAGGTCTTTTTGCGGTCAGGGGAGGTATATCAATGTTGTTAACTAAAATGGGATTGGAAAAAACTCCTTTTTCCGGCATTTTTTTAATTGGGGGTCGACGGGTTTAATGGTCATACTGTGGCCCCGGACAGGGCAGTATATGTCCGCATTTTTTTTTTTAAAAAAAGGGGTTGAAAAAACTCCTTTTTTCCCGGGATTTTAAACTGTGGGTCAGCAGGGTTTTAAGGGTCTTTCTGGGTCCAGGACGGGGTTTTTCAATGTCCAGTTCAAAATAAAATGGGGTTCAAGGACTATTTCTTCGGCACTTTTTAAACTGTGGGTCATGCAGGTTTTAGGGTCATGTGGGATTTCCCGGGGCGGGAATTCAATGGCCAGTTCAAGTAAAATGAGGTTTAAATAATTGCCTTCTGGCCTTTTTAAATTTTTGGGGGATGAGGTTTAAGGGGCATGTGTGGTACAGGGGCAGGTTGGAATGGTGTGTGCCCCCTTTTTTTGGGCTTTTTTAGCCCAAAATGTTTGGCCTAAGATGTAGCAGGGATCCCATTTGACTGTTTGGTGTTTAAATTTCCCGCTTTCCAGCCCTGTTTGGGGGTAAGAAAGAAGGTGTTGTTGCTCTCCCCTAGACTTTAATGGGCTCGGAGATGATGTTTTCGAAAAAAACCCTTATCATGGTGGCCGACTATTGACTTCGCCCCATGTCATAGAAAAAGTAACGCTCAACAAATCATGGGGCCCCCCACTCAATTTGATTGTAGATATTTTTTTTACTTTCCATGGGGGAAAAAACTGCAATAAATTGTGATCTTTTTGCAACCCAAAATTGACATTTCAAAACCCTTTCACAGTCCAATTTATGCATAGAAATTTTCTACTGCACATGGATGAGGAAAAAAAACGAAGAGCCAAACTTTGCCTCTATAACATGCTCTTTTTACTTTTGCTGAAATTTATAGAGCTGCGGAACAAAACTCAAAGAAGTTGGGAAAAGGGTTTTTAAAGGGGGGTGTATCACTTCTTCAGTCGTGTGTTCAAGCATTTTCAATTTCTCAGCTTAAAATAGGGGTTTTTTCCCCTCACAGCTGGGTGTTTCTTAACTTAAGGGTGATGACATCACCCCCCCTTCACTGTTTCATGCTCGCCCCCGGGGCCCTTTTCCCTCCCCCCCTCTCTGTCTGAGTTCCACATCTCACTGTTCCTCTCCTATGCAGTCTTTTTTTTGTAAGAGCTGTTTAAATACCACATACTTGCATTCAATCTAGACAGTCTTCTATGAACTCAGTCTTCTATGATCTCTCTTCCTCTCTCAGCTGGAGGTTTGTTACAGTTGAATCCAGCCTTATATGAACGGCACAGATTTCCCCTCTATGCAGGAGAGTTAGGCACCATGGCACAATTTTGCTGTTTTCTGATTGTAGAATCAGCTGCAGTGTGTTTCTGCTGGGTGTACAGAGTGAAATTGCTGCGGTCCCTTAATCTGAGTGAGAGAAGCAGGGATCGAGGAACGTTTCTGCTGTTTTCTGTAGAAGCCCTGCAGTGTTATTGTGTTTCTTCTGGCTATGCAGAGTGAAATTCCTGCTGGTCCCTTACTCAGAGTGAGAAAGACAGGAATGCTCGCTCCTGTGAATCCGACCAGGGGCCAGACAGAATGTAAATTAGTAGAGCCATCAGCCAATGACAGGACAGGAGGAGGAATCCGACCGGCACTGGGGAACTGTGTTTAAAAGAAACAGAAAATAAAGGAGACTGTGAAAACAAGACAGCTTTGCTACTGACATCCAATTGCAAAGTTGTTTGTTTTCACTGTCACCTTATTCTGAAGACCATTTAATGAAATGATACAACCCCTTTAACAAACGCTTAAAAGGTAAGTGGTTCTAATGAAAAAATTAGGACCACATACTTACCATTTTGCTCACCCTGCCCAACTTCTTTCAGATGTATTGCTGCCATCAGTTTTTAAATTAGCTAGGTTGTGTTCACGCAAATGGATTTGGTATTTATAATTCGTAAAAATCCAACTGTAAATCATCCCCATAGAACTTATTTGAAAATCTGAGCTGTAGTCTACATAGCTTGGATCTTCTGAAGTCGGATTTCAAGTCCAAAAACTGGATTAAAAACTTAGAACATGTTCTATAATCCACCCATATTTCACTTGAAAATGGCAAATTATAGTACTGTTCAATTGAATGGGACGTCCGAAATCTGAAAACAGCGGCAAAAAACTGGGACAAAAACTGGGGAAAAAACAAAATCTAGTGTAAAATACTGGTCCGATTTGGATTAGAATCCGACAAGTATTTTATTCTCTGTGGTGTGGATGTAACCTTAAAGTCATGTCTACACAGCACTGGTTCTTGGTCGAATTTTAAAAAGATTCAATATTTAGAATCCACAAAAATTTGACTGTAACCAGCTTTTAGACCTCAATAGAAAATCCGAGCTTTAGTCTACACAGCTGGAATTTTCTATTGTCATATTTCAAAACCGCCAGCTTATTGAACATGTTCTATAATCTGCTGTAGTACCGAAAACCAACCGCAAAATCCAGACCAAAAATGATATGGCAATTGCACAATACAGTCGTCCATTTTCTATCTTCCAGCGGATTCCCGTTGGATTCCCGTACAGTCAATGTATTGGGCTGGCGGCAAATCCAAAACCTGACCACTTTTTTTATGCAAACTCATGCCACGAAACACAGTACGGCGATGTTAAAATACTGTCGGCTTTTCAACAGTATTTTAACATTAGCTGTGTAGAAATAGCCTAAGGCCAAGAAACAGTAAGATTCAGAATCAGTATTTGCACAGTAAAACCTGAAGATTTTGACTTGGTTTGACTTTGTTTTTTCAATTTTTTTTGTCAGACAGTGTAGGGATCTATCAACATCTCTCCCTGTCTCTCAGTGATATCAATTTTACAGTATCTCACAAAAGTGAGTACACCCGTTATATTTTTGTAAATATTGTATTATATCTTTTCATATGACAACACTGAAGATATGACACTTTGAAACAATGTAGTCAGTGTACAGCTTGTATAACAGTTTGTGCCATCAAAATAACTCAAAAAACAGTCATCAATGACTAAACCGATGGCAACAAAAGTGAGTACACCGCTAAGTGAAAATGGACAAATTGTGCCCAAAGTGTCAATAATTTGTGTTCCCACCATTATTTTCCAACACTGCCTTAAAGGGAACCTGTTACATAGGTGATTCCCCCCTTGCGGAGGACAGCACAAGCTAGTGACAGACATGCTGTTTCCAGCACAGTGTCCCTTATTCTGTAAAACGCAGTAGTTTCAGAGCATTTAATGCTCAAATCTGGCAGTTTGCAGCCTGTTCTGCCAGAGAAGAGTCCAGTTCATGAACAGGTGCCTCGCCCATCAGTGGCTAGTCATGCCCACCTGCTGTTTTTTCAATGTTTCTCCCTATTCAAAGTAAAAGGTTGAATCAGTTGTGACTGTGCCATTTACCATATAATTGTTTTTGACCCATCCCATTGTCTTCAATAGTAAATTTTCCAACGGTTTTCCAAGTTTTTGATAAAAACGGTGGTTTTGAAATCCAACCTCAGAAAATCAAAGCTGTAGTCTACACACATTTTCTATTGAGGTCTGTGGGGGATGGATTTACAGTCATATTTTGACAGTTTTCAAATCCAAAAACCATGTCAAAACCCGACTGAAAACCATATTTGTATAGACATACCCTTGGACATTTTTTCATTTAATTTGAAAAACAAATACATTTAGCTTCTGATATGTGTTCTATGTTCTGTTGTGAATAAATATAGTAATCATTTTTCTTGTTTTTTCACATTAAAACGTTTTTTGGGAAACAGGGTTATATATGTAATAATTATGAAATAAAGTGTAATTCATTTGTGTTTATTGATTTATTGTGTAGGTGTTCAATTACTGAGCTTTAATGGACCCATTGGTTTATATTTTTTTTGAAAAAAGGGTCCTTTCTATGGGGTTTTTTCTCATGTTTTTCCACCCCTTTACAAAGTTGTCAAATGTGCAGTGCTAGCTATGGTGTTGCCAAGACCTATTCTCAGTCATTCAATGAAGTCTACATTGTTTATTCTGAAAATACATTAGACAACATATGTGTGGTAAACTTATGTAGCTAATTCATTCAAGACTTTATGCACTGTACATGATGTTTTATTTTGGCAGAGCATATTGCTGGCTTGGGCTCTGAAAATTCTGTCAGTTTTTATAACTATCTTCTTACAAAGTGTTACCTTTATAAATCTGTCTTTTCCAAAGCCTAAACGAATGTAGACAACAGTAATAAAGTGTCCATTTTCTTTACCGTGTCAAGGAGTGGGGTCAGACTCCCTGGTGAGCCTTAGATTTTTATTTTATATTAAATATTCAGGATTATAAAATGCTCCCCTGTAAGGCCTCATTCGTATCACAGTTTCCTCCTGCCCTTAGTGTGCAAGATGGGAATGCTTCCAGTACAGCTACACCTCTCATAGGGTTTTACCTCACACGGATAAAAGGGAAAGTTTTTTTTGGCGCTTATGGGAAATGTATAAAGTAGGAAAAGCAAAGTAAACACCATCCAAAATTTTGGGGGGTCTTTTAAAGAATAAAACCAAAAAAATTTATTCTATTTTAGCCTTTTCGACAATCCCAAACATATAACTCCATAACAGGCGCCGAAAACAGAAATCATATTTTTTTAAAAGATTTTTATTACTTATCTGTTAAACCACTTTATCCTATGGGTGACATATGTGTTAAAATGAAGCCCAATGGTGGCATCTGTCACCTATAATACTAAAGCAATCCTAAAAAAGTTAAAAATGTACAGAACCTTTAAAAAAGGATCCCAGTCAGTTTTGAAGAGGATGCATAGTTGGGAATTGACACACCCTTCATTAAGGTTAACGGGGGAAACCCACCTCCTCGGGGGAAATCCTCAGAACCTTATGCTCCTTGAATAAAACAAGCTGTCAATAAAGCTGAGGGGGCTGGGAGAAACAGCACAAAAGACTCCTCTCTCCTGACCATGGTGGCTTCTCCTTGTACCTAGCCTAACTTCACCGTTTGTTTTACCATGAAACACCACAGCATTTCAAAAACCCACATGGTTAGAACAGGTCCCGCAGCTTTTTCCCTTTTCTTTCCATGCAGGAAGAAAATCAGCTTCTTTTAAAATGCAAATTATTTTCCCCAAAATCACCATAAAAATAAATAATTTTTAAAAAGCCATCACCCAAACCTGTAGCCCTTGAAGAATAATAGTCATCCACCAAGAATTTAAAATAATGGGTGCCATGGGAAAGGGTCAGCGAGACCCTAACGTACAATTAAATATTTTTCCACGGCACACCAAAGAATGCAATAAAAGAGTTAATCCATTCTGCAACCCTAGTCTTGATGTCAAAACGTGTGACTTTTGGGAGTGATTTCCTTTGTCAAGGACACAGAGGAAAAAACATTTGAAAATAAAAATAAAGCAGTATCATAATTTGAAGACCAGAGATAACCAGGTGGTGGGAGGAGGAAAAGAGAAAAAGGAAAAACGGTAGTAGAGTTAAGTAGAAACCAAAGGGGAAAAAGTCCAAATAGGTGCAGTGTAAAGGGGAAATAGGGCAAGGGGAGGAGTATAAGCTAAATACAAATGAGGTGATAGGGAGAAGAGGTAAAGTGTAAAAGGGAAAGTGTATGAGTTATGTCCCATATAATAGGAGAAAATACAAGGTCGAGTAGGGTCAGGAAGGTAGACATATAAGGAGATACTATATAAATGTACAGAAAGCTGGCCAAAAAAAAAAAAAAAGGATTAAGGGTTAACTGTGGCCATAGATGCAGCCAGGAAGATAAAATCACCAGTGACCATTGTTTTTTTATTATAAGAAACCTTGCAGAAATGTATATGGATCTCTGGGGAGGATAACAAAGGAAGATAGAGTGGGACAGCACAGCAATCTTAATAATAGTCCCACCTATAATTTCAAGTTTACAGATAGCCTTCTCAAATATGTCAATACATGACAATATTCTATTGGCTTTATATCTAGCTATTTACTAATGCATAATACAGAAAAGTCTTTTATTAACCTTTAGATCTGAAACCTCCATTTTACACCCATTCAATTTTGAGTATAACCAAGGCTTGATTCACAATAACATAGTAACACAGTTTGTAAGGCCAAAAAAAGACAGACGTCCATCAAGTTCACCCTATTGTGCTACAGTGTTGATCCAGAGGAAGGCAAAAACCCCTATGAGGTACGGTTTGTCCTTATTTTAGGGAAAAAATTCCTTCCAGGCAAACAGAATAAATCCCTGGATCAATGACCCTTCTCCAGATTCCTAGTCACTATAACTTGTTATATTATTATGCTCTAGAAATGCATCCAAACCCTTTTTGAATTGTGTTAGTGAATTGACCATGACAAGTTCCTCTGGCAGATAGTTCCACAGTCTCACTGCTATTACAGTAAACAATCCCTTTCTATGTTTAAGTAGAAACGTTCTTTCCTCTTAGCATAGAGGATGATCTTGATCCAGTCCTGGGTATAAATAGATCTTGGGAGAGATCTCGGTATTGGCCTTTAATATATTTATACATATTTATTAGGTCCCCCCGAAGCCATCTTTACTTTAAACTAAATAATCCTAATTTTGCTAATCTTTCTGGGTATTGCAGTCCACCCAGTCCTTTTATTATTTTTGTTGCCTGCCTTTGAATTTGTTCAAGCTCTAATAATAATAATAATAATCTTTATTTCTATAGCGCCAACATATTCCGCAGCACTTTACAAATTCAAGGATAAACATACAGTCATTACACATTAAAAAATACTTAAAAAATGAGACACAAGGTGTGAGGGCCCTGCCGGGGAGAGCTTACAATCTATTAGGGTGTATGGGTGAAACATACGGTAAGAAGTGCCAAGTTTACAATGGTCCGGCCATGTTTCATAAATAGGGGGTGGTTTACATGAAAAATGGATGAACCTGCCACCCAGACCGTACATCTATATACAGATAAGTGCCTGTGAGTGCCCTAGGGTAGGGAGTGACAAATGTGTGTGAAAGCAGTTGGGGATCTTGGTGGGCCAGACCGAGAAGATGAAATTTTTAGGGCCCTCTTAAAACTGTGAGGGTTGTGGAATGTGCCTGATCCCCGCGGTAGCATATTCCAGAGAATTTGGCGCTGCACGTGTGAAAATCTTGTAGGCGGGCATGGGGGATTCGGATGATTGAGGAATGTAATCTGATATCATCAGCAGAGCGGAGAGCACGGGTAGGGCGGTAGACAGAGACGAGGGAGGAGATATAGGGAGGAGCAGCACTGTGGAGAGCTTTACGGGTGAGAGTGCTGAGTTTATACTGTATCCTGTACTGGATGGGCAACAGTGCAGTGACTGACACAGGGTAGAGGCATCAGTATAGCGGCTGGAGAAAAAGACAAGCCTGGCTGCTGCATTCTGGACAGATTGCAGAGGGGGGAGTTTGCAGAGAGGGAGACCGATAAGCAAGGAGTTGCAGTAGTCAAGACGAAAAAGAAAAAGGCAGAAAATTTAGAGTTTGGTTTTTTCCCACAGTGAAAATGGAAGTTTTTGGAGATATTCTTGAGGGCTGTGACGGGAGCGGGAAAGGTTTGGATATATGGGGGAAAGGTAGATCAGAATCCAATAAAACCCCCTAGACAGGGGGCCTGTGCCCAGGAGAAATGGGGACCACATACAAAAAACAGAAATAGCAGGGAGGGGGTTGGTTGTAGATGTGGAAAGCAAAAAGTTCAGTCTTAGTGAGGTTTAGTTTCAGATGGAGAGAGGACAGATGTCAGAGCAGCGGGAGACAACTGGTGTTTTGTACAGGCTGGAGTGATGTCCGGGAGGAAGGTGAAAAATTGGGTGTCATCCCCCATAAAATGGGGACTGGAAAAACCAAATTACTGATGGTTTTTCAATGGGGGGGTTGTACAATGCTCTTCAATGTCTTTTTTGTGCACTGGTTCCAAAAAAAATGTACACAAAATTTTTCCATTGTGGTCTAACCCGTGCTTTTTAAATGGGGAAAAATAATTTTCTTATTGGTCCCCTATTTTTTATTGCCCCTATTGGTTGATTTCTTTACGAGCTTTGTATCCTGTAAAAATTAAAATTCTACTGGCTCCAGGTGAAGTCATTTAAAGAAAATATTAAACGAAAAGAGAAAAATCCCCTGGGTACCCCCCTACTAAAAGGAACCCGTCCCAGTATGTACCATTAATCACCATCTTTTTTTTTTCCCATCACTGAGCCCGTTTTTCTTTCCCACTTCAAAAATTTTCCCCCAGTCCCA
This sequence comes from Phyllomedusa bahiana, assembly GCA_025379985.1. Taxonomy (NCBI): domain Eukaryota; kingdom Metazoa; phylum Chordata; class Amphibia; order Anura; family Hylidae; genus Phyllomedusa; species Phyllomedusa bahiana. The sequence goes on along the minus strand of JAODAL010020301.1, from coordinate 25,153 downwards.
AACATTCTATTTTTTTTACCACCTTTTAGTTGCCCCTATTAATGTGTTAGAAAAATCTAGATATATGACATCCAATGCTTCAACCTGATCAAGTTTAGAACTAACCTCCTCATAGAAACTGATAAGATTAGTTTTACAAGACCGATCCTTCATAAACTCATGCTGGAACAGAGTTATACATTTATTGTCAGTGAGATTCTCCAGGATAGCATCTCTTAGAAAACCTTCAAACATTTTACCTACAACAGAGGTTAAGCTTACCGGCCTATAGTTTCCAGGATCACTTTTTGACCCCTTTTTGAATATTGGCACCACATTTGCCATGCGCCAATCCTTATGACATACCCCGTTATTATACAGTCCATAAATATTAAGAATAGGGGGCTTGTCTATCCCATTACTTATTTCCCTTAGGACACAGAGGTATATACCACCAGGACATGGTGATTTATCTTTTTTAATTTTCTTAAGGTGGAGCTGCACTTCTTCCTGGTTTAGACAAGAAATATTTAAGGTGGAGTTTGCCTCATCCCTTTGTTCATCAACAGGAAGGTAATTTTCCTTAGTAAATTCAGTGGAAAAAAAAAACTGTTTGTTGGATTTGCTTTCTCCTAACTGCCCTCTACAATACCTCCCTCACTACTTTTCAATGGGCCAACATTTTCAGTTTTAATCTTTTTACTATTTATATAGTTAAAAAACTATTTAGGGTTTAGTTTTACTCTCTTTGGCAATTTGCCTTTGCTTTCTTTATCATTATACTACATATTTTATTTTTTCCTTATAGTTTTTTAGTGCCACTTCACTGCCTTCCTGTTTAAGTAGCTTAAACATTTTCTTTTTTTATTTATTGCCTCCTTTACATCTCTGTTGATCAGTTTTTTTCCTGTTTCTAATCATTTTATTTCCATAAGGTATGTACCTCTCACAGTGGGTGCTTAAGATGTTTCTAAAGATCTCCTATTTATTATCTGTTCTGTTATTTTTAAACAGTTTCTCTGTCAATTAGGTTTAGAGTCTCTCTTAGCAGATTAAAATGAGCTTTTCTGAAATTCATTGTTTTTATGGCTCCTCGAAAAAATACTCTATTGAAGAATAATTGTAAATTTATTATATTGTGGTCACTATTTCCTAGGTGCCTCCCTGCCTGAACCTTTGATTACCTTTAATCAACCTTTGTAATCTGTCAACCAGATCTACAATATGTGGAACTCAGCCCCCAGATAAACAACATACTGTTCGACGATCCTGGTCTTTGTGACAGATTGATCTGTCTGTTCCCCTAATAATGGAGTCTCCATTGGCTCTTTGTTCGGTTGGATTTCTGCCAAATTTATGCCTAAGACATAAGCAACTATATGCATTTAGTGCCTAAGAAAAACTATATCATGTGTTATATGATATAGTGATTGTGGGGGTCCCAGTGATCATATGTTTATCACCTATCCTGTAGAAAGGTGATTAATGTTCATTAAGGAAAAACTATTTTAACTATGATGCTCTTGTTACAGCTCTTTTTTGTCAATTCCCTCAATGTCTATGTAGAATCTATAGTTATGTGCACTAGTCACACGACCCCTGAAGATGCTGTTGTTACAATGAAACCTGTCAGGGGGCATTTATGTAGCAATTATTAATGGCGATCCTATGCGCTTATTGTTATGTGTAATGTAGTCTGCAGCTACACTGCCTCATACACTATTAATTATATGAAGAGGTGGTTACTCTGAGCAAGAGGGGGTACCACTGGATATCATGGCTATTCTAAATAACAAATTATACTATTAGCATTATGGGTGTGATTGTAATCATGTCCAATTCCATTTCTTATTTAGATAATTATTAAAAGTTATATGTTAATTGAGGCTATACTGTAGGAACTGGGAATTTTTGTTTTTCTCTTTTGCAAAAATTAGTATTTATCGGAAATTACTCCAACTTCCGGCCCAACTTCTGCATTATTTACAGTTTCAACAGTGATAAACTCCAACATCACAAAATACATTGGCTATATAAAACTGTGGGAAAAACCTGTAGAAAAACCCTGTAACACTGACCCTGTAAAGTATTAAACACCTTCTAAACAAGGTCTGTTAGCCATTTTTTATCCAGCTACAAACTTTACTTTCTGGACTGATATATGACACGACTGAAAGGCACAGAGTCAAATGCTCAGAAATGTCACAATTTAGTTCCTCCATTGAAGCTCCCTGTCCAGATTCCAAATAATTTCTTCATAGATTTGTTTGACAAGACTGTCTTTTATAAACCTGTCTGGCCATTGGTGACTATATTATTTTCTAACATTTTGTTTAACAGGATCTCCTTTCAAATACGCAATATGCCATTTTCCAGCTAAAATGTTTATATACTGATCTGTTGTTGCCAGACTATGACTAAAATCACTTTGTAAATTTAAAGCACATTTTAGCTCTATTACAGTGTGCTTGTTTTAAATATTTTGTACCATTTTTTAGAATGAAATCAAATAAATAACAGTGTGCAACTAACACTTCATAAATACAAAATATGCATTGTTGTTAAAGATAGTCAAAACTGTGAAAGACAGTATTCCTTTATCCACATATGTACAACTGGATATGATAAGGAATCAAAAGGGTCTTCAAACTACACTGTGTCTCATATTTGCCATCATAACACAGGAAGATACAGTGCCCACCACAGTACCAGACAATTAGTGTACTTCAGAACCCGGCTACTGAGAGGTCAAAGCACGGAATTATTCTGGACTTGAATTACAGTTCAGACAGATGGTTTAAAGGTGTTTTTGAGTCCTTGGTGTTTTTGAGTCCTGTTGCAAATCATTCCCTATGCTAAGCATTCAGGAACTGCTATCTGTTGAGGTGTGGATATATTTACACATATCCAGGGGCGTCGCTAGGCAGGTGTATTCGGGGCACAAGCCCCGAACAAAGCTGCCTGTGCCTCGAGTCTCAGACCGCCGGCTCCAGGCCTGCAGCAGCGACGTTCTATTGAGCTGTGTGTCCATGCTCTGAACGCACTCACAGCTCAGGATGGTTGCTAGGTGCAGGGAGGGAGACAGGGCGACTGCAGGAGATGAGGAGGGAGGAGGGGCGCCGGCTGCTCACACTGCCAGAGGCAGGAAGATCCTGAGCACAGCACAGTGTCCTGCAGTGAGAGGCTCCGCCCCCTGCTGTGATCTCTGCTCAGGAGCATCTCCTGCAGCTGCAGTGTTCTCATGGCTCCAGCAGCTCCCACAGGTACACACATCCCTGAGGTCTCCAGTGAGTGAGGAGCCTCCCTGCAGAGACAAGGACTGCGTAGTGTAATAGGAGTGAAACAGCAATATCTTCATGAATGTAAACTGCACTGAGTGTCTGAGGGGGTGTTGTGTGTGTGTGTGGTCAGTGTGTGGTCGAGTTGGTGTGTGTGTGTCTGTGTGTGTGTGTGTGTGTCTGTGTGTGTGTGTGTGTGTCTGAGTGTGTGTGTCTGTCTGAGTGTGTGTGTGTGTGTGTCTGAGTGTGTGTGTCTGAGTGTGTGTGTCTGTGTGTGTGTGTCTGAGTGTGTGTGTGTGTGTCTGAGTGTGTGTGTCTGAGTGTGTGTGTGTGTGTGAGTGTGTGTGTGTCTGAGTGTGTGTGTGTGTGTGTGTCTGTGTCTGAGTGTGTGTGTCTGAGTGTGTGTGTGTCTGAGTCTGTGTGTGTCTGAGTCTGTGTGTGTGAGTCTGTGTGTGTCTGAGTCTGTGTGTGTGAGTCTGTGTGTGTGTGAGTCTGTGTGTGTGTGAGTCTGTGTGTGTGTGTGAGTCTGTGTGTGTGTGTGTCTGAGTCTGTGTGTGTGTGTCTGAGTCTGTGTGTCTGAGTCTGTGTGTCTGAGTCTGTGTGTGTGTGTGTCTGTGTGTGTGTGTGTCTGAGTGTGTGTGTGTCTGAGTCTGTGTGTCTGAGTCTGTGTGTCTGAGTCTGTGTGTCTGAGTCTGTGTGTGTGTGTGTCTGAGTGTGTGTGTGTCTGAGTGTGTGTGTGTGTGTCTGTCTGAGTGTGTGTCTGTCTGAGTGTGTGTGTGTCTGAGTGTGTGTGTGTTTCAGTGTGTGTGTTTCAGTGTGTGTGTGTCTGTCTGAGTGTGTGTGTCTGTCTGAGTGTGTGTCTGTCTGAGTGTGTGTCTGTCTGAGTGTGTGTGTGTCTGAGTGTGTCTGTCTGAGTGTGTGTGTGTGTGTGTCTGAGTGTGTGTGTCTGTCTGAGTGTGTGTGTGTGTGTGTCTGTCTGAGTGTGTGTCTGTCTGTGTGTGTGTGTCTGAGTGTGTGTGTGTCTGAGTGTGTCTGTCTGAGTGTGTGTGTGTCTGAGTGTGTGTGTGTCTGTGTCTTGTGTGTGTCTGAGTGTGTGTCTGTGTCTTGTGTGTGTCTGAGTGTGTGTGTGTGTCTGAGTGTGTGTGTGTCTGTCTGAGTGTGTGTGTCTGAGTGTGTGTCTGTCTGAGTGTGTGTCTGTCTGAGTGTGTGTCTGTCTGAGTGTGTGTCTGTCTGAGTGTGTGTCTGTCTGAGTGTGTGTGTGTCTGTCTGAGTGTGTGTGTCTGTCTGAGTGTGTGTGTGTCTGTCTGAGTGTGTGTGTGTGTGTGTCTGAGTGTGTGTGTGTCTGAGTGTGTGTGTGTCTGAGTGTGTGTGTGTCTGAGTGTGTGTGTGTCTGTCTGAGTGTGTGTCTGAGTGTGTGTGTGTGTGTGTGGGGTGTTGGTGTTTTTCTGAGTGTATGTGTGTGTGTCTGAGTGTTGGTGTGTGTGTGTCTGAGTGTGTGTGTGTGTGTGTGTCTGAGTGTGTGTGTGTGTGTGTGTGTCTGAGTTTTGTGTGTGTGTGTGTAAGTCTGAATATATGTTCACACTACGTAAATTGTGGGCCGCATTTCTCCGCGTATTTGCGCTTCAATACGCCCGATATGCGCACCGCAATTACGGTAATGCATAGCTCTCCTAGAGAGCTATGGATTACATGTCGTATTGTATGCACATGGGGAGCAGCGTGTGGTTCCAAAACACACAGCGTATTGCGGTGTGTACCATACTCGCCGCAATAAGCCGTGTGAACATAACCAAAGGGCCCGGGCCCCGGATGTATTGGGACCCTAGCAACGCCCCTGCACATATCCATAAATAAGATGGAAAGTACAAATCAGGGCCCCTTTGAAGATGGGTGTGGCAGCCACCCCGGGGCACCACTCGCCTGCTGCTCATTGACTTTATAAGTCTGGGCGGTTGGCATCTAATTCTGTACAGCTGTACAGAGTTAGCATCTGGAGGGGATAACTGGCTGTCAGTGGCAGCTGGGTTTTCTAGGGAGAAGGCAGAGACAGTTTATTATTGTCCCTGCTTTCACGATTGTTGTATATACAGTGCTCAGTGAGTGCTGTATATACAGATTAGGAGGGAGCCTTTAGGCTTTCTGCTTCTTGGCTCCTACGATCACTTAATTGTTGGGGTTCGGTGACTGCAAAAACAGCTAGGTCTTATCAGACCCTGATCAGCTCGGTTAGTACAGGGGGCTATGGTTCCCCTCTAACTGGGGCTAAAATATCAGCTAATTACAGAGTAAATTAGAAAAAAAAAAGTTTTGTAAACATGTCCTTATGGGAAACACAATATGTAAAATAAATAAAGCAAAAACACAACAAAATAAAAAAAAATAAAAAAAACCTTGACAGTACAAACCACAACTTTTAGCCCCACCCCTGACAACCCTAAAACTTTATTTCGCCTGTATATAACTGGCCATGATGAAAAAGTAACATAGATAGAAAACTTATTTCAGCGCCACTTTTATAGAAATTAAAAATGTGATAAACAGACTTTTACACTTAAAGGTTGTTAATGGTTGTGGCAGATTGGCACAATATAGTAATGTGGGGAAGGAGAATGTTTTCTCCCTGCAGTATTTAGCCTAGAAGTGGCCCTGGTGCACCTGCGTGTATCAGGAGGCAGGACATCTAATAGATGTGAGAAATCTACTAAAAGACTCGCCGTGTATTGTGTTGCTGCTTGCCAAAGAGTAGCACACCGACTGGGAAGAAGGTGCAGGACCATGCGCTGGATGTGGGAAGTGTTCAGGGTATGACACTGAGGAGCTTTTGGGGCTCAAGTATCAATAAGTCAATATATAATTACTAGATGGTGGGGTTACAGGGAGTAAGGGTATGTGCACACAGTACTGAAATGTTGCAGATCTTCTTCACTGATTTTTCGTGCACAAAATCTGCAAAGTTGTTGACATGCTATGGAAAATGTCCACATAGAATGCTCATAGAAATTGACTTGTGGCATGGATTTTAAATCTGTAATATGTCAATTTGATTATATGAATCTGCTTGGATTTACTATGGAATTTCCCCATTCATTTTGGACTGTAAATAGTCTTCAAGATGAAAGTTTAAATTAACTATAAGAAACAGAAACATTGGGGTCAGAAAGAGGAGATGTTGGCAGTACATACAAGGAGTCTGTTTTAATTCTAACATTAATTATATACAGTATATATTTGGTGACTAAATATTTTATTTGGCTTCTACTTTTTTTTATTTAGGAGCCAATGGCTCATTTAAATGTTTTTGAGTCTGGAGCAAGTTAGCCAATTCAAGTTCTGGAGGACACTTAATGAACTATAATATATTTACACATTGATCCTAACTGCACATTTATATAATTAAACACTACATATAACCATGGCTGACAGGTTCTGAACTCACAAGTCCATAAAAAACCAATTTAGTGATTGATTTAGTGAGACAGTCCCAGATATGTGACTGAAACTTTCTGCCAGACTTGTCTTTTCCTGGGCTGATTTCTGGCTACAAATATTGGCAGCAATGGCTTTATTAGTAGGTGGATGTTTTGCTGTGTGCATATAACTTTCAGCCAATGAAGCACAGCAGTGCTAGACATGAAGAAGATAAGAGTGTTGTACTATAGGGTCAATGTACCTGGTACAATTCTATGCTGTCGATAACATTTGGCACCCACTTGTTTGTTAGTAAAATATTGAGGAAATGTGACAGCATTGTGCAGAGGACTATAAGGTGGAAAATTTGCTGCAGACTTTGGCACTTTCTAAGAATTCAAGGTTATTATCTCCTGGCATTTAGGCTACAATTAATGTTTATGCACAGGATTATCCTGCAGTTATAACTAGAGACGGTTTTGAAAGGAATGATTGGTCAATATAATAAGGGAAAGGATGAGAAATCCATCCAAAATATTTGCCTTTATGGTGCTAATAAATCATACATGCCAACTCTCCCGCTTTTGGCGAGGGGGTCCCGCTAATTGGGGTCCACCCCCCGCCCTCCCGGCAGAGTTGGCCTTTCTCCCGACGCCAGGAGGCGGCGGGGGCTCTTTAACTGACCACGGCGACAGAGTAGCGCTAGTGCGCTACTCTAGCGCCACCGGGCCGTTCCCACGGGCGGGTGAAGCGGCTGCAGCGGCCGCTTCACCCGCCCGGAGTCTCGCTGTGCAGGGAGGAGGCAGGAGGGATCGCTCCCTCCTCCCTCCTCCCCCTGTATGTACAGCGCCGGTGTGCGCCGTACATACAGGTCAGCGGCGCAGGGGGAAGTGACGCGCGGCTGCTCTCACTTCCCCTGCGTCGCTGAGGAGATCGTCCGGAGCGGCCGCGCTGCAGGAGCCTGGTCAGGTGAGTGGCTTTTATTATTTTATTTTTAGGGGGGCACTACCTGGCAACAGAGGGGGCATCTACCTGGCAACCAATGGGGGCACTACCTGGCAACAAAGGGGGTACTACCTGGCAAACAATGGGGGCACTACCTGGCAACAATGGGGGCACTACCTGGCAAACAATGGGGGCACTACCTGGCAAACAATGGGGGCATCACCTGGCAACAGAGGGGGCACTACCTGGCAAACAATGGGGGCACGACCTGGCAAACAATGGGGGCATCACCTGGCAACAGAGGGGGCACTACCTGGCAAACAATGGGGGCATCTACCTGGCAACAGAGGGGGCACTACCTGGCTAACAAAGGGGGCAATACCTGGCTAACAATGGGGGCATCTACCTGGCAACAGAGGGGGCACTACCTGGCTAACAAAAGGGGCAAGACCTGGCTAACAATGGGGACATCTACCTGGCAACAGAGGGGGCACTACCTGGCTAACAAAGGGGGCACTACCTGGCTAACAAGGGGGCAACTACCTGGCAACAGAGGGGGCAACTACCTGGCAACAGAGGGGGCACTACCTGGCTAACAAAGGGGGGCATCTACCTGGCTAACAAAGGGGGGGCATCTACCTGGCTAACAAAGGGGGGCATCTACCTGGCTACGCGTGCCGCCCACTACAATCTCCTGCTTTTTCAATTTCAAAAGTTACCAACTATGTAATAAATGGAAACTACTTAACTGTGCAGAAGTGCCGTCACATAGCTCAGAAGCTGCGCCTACTCACAGCAAGTCTGCGGTCACTCAGATTCCCTGAGTTTTCCCTTTCGTGATGGTGCAGTGTGATCCTAAATCACTCTTCAATATCACAGAGAAAGCTGTGTATCCCTACAGTTACAACTGCACATAACTATCAATCCCCTTCTCATCTTTATGATTAGTGCAGGGGAGAAAACATGCATTTAAAACCAAAACAATGTCAGAAAAGTGACTAAAAACTGGACTCCAGGTAAATAGAACTAACCTTTTCCTTGCTCTCCAGATTTAATCTAAGAATTCCCCACTTTGCCATCGACCAGTGGTTCTCAATCTATAGAACATGGACCTTATGTATGAAGACGGTCTAGCAGTAAGACTGTCTTTGTTGCCCATGGCAACCAATAAGAGCTCAGCTTTCATATTATATAGTGCTGTGGAAAAATAAAAGCTGAGCTCTGATAGGTTGCTATGGGCAATAAAGACAGTCTAATGGCTAGACAGTTTTCATACATAAGGCTCTAAGTCTGCCCTAGCATGTTTTGTTGCTGGTTGTTAGAGCACTGTCTTGCAAATTGACTCTGCCTGACCAACCCATTAAGAATGTTTCCCTCCTGCTATGTGCCTTTCCTGCTTGCTTCCACTACTGGGCGTGTCTTGTTGCCATCATCAACATGATCCTCTTACCATACAATTCTGCCACACACCTGAGGTCTGTCATTTCTAGAGGTCTGTATATAACAGGCATCCTCAAACTGCGGCCCTCCAGCTGTTGGGAAACTACAACTCCCATCATTCCCACTGTTATAGAGTATATAAATGCATAATGGGAGTTGTAGTTTGCCAACAGCTGGAGGGCCGCAGTTTGAGGATGCCTGGTATATAAACTCTTTATTTAAAGTTTTAAGGATCTGTATATAAACTCTTTATATACATGGAAGAGCGGCTCTGCTTATAAATGCAAGGGGGAGTGAAATGGAGGATCTGTAAACAGGTGGTTTCTGTTCTGGGGTCTGTATACAGTGATGAGCTAGGGTTTGTGTTAATGAAAATCTGGCCTATGATCAATATGTTAATTCAGAAAGTTAGTTTTTTGGTCTGTAAACATTTTGGCATCTTTGGAAAGGGCTTATATGTCCCATATAAACCGGCATGACATGCAGAAAAAACTTGGCTATGCATGCTGCCTTTTAGTCCCCTTATCTGAGCGGAAGCAATGGCATAGTGAAGGATCCCATATACAATGGATACCAATGGCACCCAACAGATTCTCTTAACTTAAAATAGTGGCCAACAGGTTACCTACATGCCGTTCATCATTTTGACAGCAAAATAGCGTTGAATGCTAATTTATTCTTCTTATCAAATATAAGGGAACTATTGATAGCGGCTTTAAATGGAGATGCTGACACCAGTGTGACTATGATTTTATCTTGTTAAAGGGGATTTGCCACCAGACCAAGTACTGACCTCCGTTCAGTATGAGAGCAAGATGTCAACAAATCACGCTGAGTCATGAAGCTGCAGTGGAGAGAGGGAGAGGGAAGGGGGGAGTGAGGAATTCAAAGGGAGCATCTCAAAACTTAAGTGAACTAATAAACAGTACAACAGTGGATTCAATACAGCAAGACACAGAGCCTCAGATGGCACTGTCAGGAGAAACCTTATCTGCTAAGCAGCTTATGTAATGTAAACAAATCACGAGCTGACAGAGACGCACACAGACACACACAGCCAGAGCACAGAGCCTGCATAACGGATCCTGTGACATGTTCACTCAAATAATCAAACTATAACTTGTGAATTCTGTGTACAAAAGTGAACACCTATTCTAAACAGCAGATTGAAAGCTTCTTCATCAGATAAAGCGGGGATCTAATAACACTACAGCTAGTTATTCTGTATACAAAAGAAAACATATTGCTACCCGGTGCTTAAAAGACCATTCATTCTGCCTGTCATCAGATAAGAAGTGATTCACGCAAGCGCGGCCTTTCAGCTCCTGGGTCGTGACTAGGGGAAGCTTTGTGGTAACCAAGGGGGATTAAGAAATGCTGTAGCTCTCAGAGTTTTCACTTTTTTTAATCACATATATTTAGAAAAGTGATTAAATACCCATTTTGGAGGTTCCCACGTCAACATTACATGGTGGCAAAACCCCTTTAAGCTTTATAACTGATTGTTTCCTTGAGGGCAATAGGTTTAAACTTATTGTCACTAGGAGGTACCAAATTATCCCCTTCACTGCCTTAGACCACCAGGAATTTTGACATTAAAAATCCTTCTCTGCCATACACTACTAGAAATATTTACATTAATCCCTTCACTGCCTTAGACTAGTATTTACTCTGACCAGGGTGTAAGTACCAGGGTAGCAGACATAGCAGTTGCCCCAGGGCCTGGGGCCCTCTGGCCCGAATGTTCAGAGGCAGCACTGCTCGGTTTTAGCAGAGCAGAGCGTCGGCCTTAAGCTTAGCAGGTGCCAGCCCACAGTGCTGACGTGGGCGGCGCAATGACGTCATAACATCGTGCCGAGCACAGACTGGCCAGGAGCTGAGCTGGGCGCATCGAGGGACCGTGAGACAGATGAGTAAGTTGATTATTATTTTTTTTAACATTAATCTAGCCTGTCTAAGCACTGCCTACCTATATAAGGCTATATATGGCCCCTATAACTACCTAGACCCTGCCTGACTGTATATGGCCCCTATAGCTTCCTAGACCCTGCCTGACTGCCTGTATATGATCCCTATGGCTACCTAGACCCTGTCTGCCTAAATATATATGGCCCCTATAGCTACCTAGACCCTGTACACCTGACAATATATGGCCCCTATAGCTACCTAGACCCTGCCTGACTGTATATGGCCCCTATAGCTACCTAGACCCTGTCTGCCTACATATATGGCCCCTATAGCTACCTAGACCCTGCCTGCCTGACCATATATGGCCCCTATAGCTACCTAAACCCTGCCTACCTATATGGCCCCTATAGCTACCTATATCCTGCCTGCCTACCTATATGGCCCCTCTAGCCTACCCTAAATCCTATCTGCCTACCTATATGGGGCCCTATAGCTACCTAAACTGCCTGCCTACATGGGGCCCTTTAATCTACCTAAACCCTGTCTGTCTGCCTATATGGGGCCCTATAGTTATCTAAACCCTGCCTGCCTATATGGGGCCCTAAACTCTACCTAAACCCTGCCTGTCGGCATGGGACCCCTATAGCAACCTAAACCCTGCCTGCCTGTCTATATGGGGATCCTATAGCCTACCTAAACCCTGTCTGCCTATATAGGCCCATATACCCTACCTAAACACTGCCTGCCTACCAACCTGGGGCCCCCTGTAGCCTACCTAAACCCTGCCTGCCTAAATGAGCCTCATGTAGCCTAGCTAAAGCCTTCCTGTCTATTTAGGGCTCCCTATAGCCTATTTATCTAGCTACCTGGTGTACACCTACAGCCTAATTGTGGCCTACCTACCGCCTACTTAACTACCTGGGGCCTACCTACCTACCTTGGGGCTGCCTACCTAACTGGGGCCTAGCTACTGCCTAGCTACGGCCAAGCTACCTATCTGAAGCCTGTCTACCTGAGACCTGCCTTAATACTGCCTACCTAGGTCCAATCTGCCTACCTACCTGAGGCCTATGTACTGCCCACCTACCTACCTGTAGCCTACCAACCTACCCACCTAGGCAGGGGCGTAACTAGAGAAGCCAGGGCCCCAAACGGCAAACTTTTGGATGGGGCCCCCTACCCCTCCACCCCCTCCCTGACCACGACCATGTACCAGGACATGTTGTTAGATAATGTAGATAATACAAGGGGCAAATACCTCACCCTACATATAACCATTATACGGCTACCAAAAAAATCTCACTATACCAAGGCTAACATAACCAATAACACTACTACATATGGACCTGACTATACCACCAGAACACGACCACAAAGTGACTGAATAATACCCCTACACTATTACTGATCAATACACAAAGACCAATAGTACCGCCATATAGTGACCATATAGTGGTATATACTAGTGTACACAGGCTCTGCAGACTGTATATAACCACCATACAGTGACCATATAGTGGTAGACACCAGTGTACACAGGCTCTGCAGACTGTATATAGCCACCATACAGTGACCATATAGTAGTAGACACCAGTGTACACAGGCTCTGAAGACATATAAGTGTTTACAGTGTAGTTACATCTTGTGACTCAAAGGTGATGTTTCTCTGACGAGTCGTTGACTTTCCCCTTTGTTCTGCATTCGGTCCAGTCCGCCATCATGATGACATCTCCCGACCACTTGTCCCTGCAGATTTAGACACAAATATCTTAGAATCCTGACTTGTCCAGCACCTGCCCCCCTGGCTATATGGGGTCCATTTAGGCAGGCAGGGTTTAGATAGGATATATAGGGCCCCAAATAGGCAAGGTTTAGGTAGGCAATAGAGTCCCCATATAGGAAGGCAGGGTTTAGGTAGCTATAGGGAGCCATACAGGTAGACAGGGGTTAGGTGGGCTATAGGGGCCATATATGGGGGAGGGGGTTTTAAAGGAGCTAAGGGTATAAGGCTAGGTACTAGGGGCTATATAAGTAGACAGCGGGCTATGGGGCTAATAGGCAGGCAGGCTTAAGGGCTATGGGGCTCATAGCAGGCAGGCTGTATGGGGTAATAGGCAGCAGGCTTATGGGGGTATACAGCAGGCTTATGGGGTATACAGGCAGGCTTATGGGGTATACAGCAGGCTTAGGGGGGTATACAGCAGGGTTATGGGGGTATACAGCAGGCTATGGGGTATACAGCAGGCTTATGGGGTATACAGTAGGCTTATGGGGTATACAGCAGGCGTATGGGGGTATACAGCAGGCTTATGGGGTATACAGGCTATGGGTATACAGCAGCTTATGGGGGTATACAGCAGGCTTATGGGGGTATACAGCAGGCTAATGGGGTATACAGCAGGGTATGGGGTATACAGGCAGGCTTATGGGATATTCAGCAGGAGGCTAAATTGGGGTATAACAGGCAGGGCTATGGGGTATACGGCAGGCTATGGGGTATACAGGCAGGCTAATTGGGTATACAGGCAGGCTAATGGGGTATACAGGCAGGCTAATGGGGTATACAGGCAGGCTAATGGGTATACAGGCAGGCTATGGAGTATACAGGCAGGCTATGGGGTATACAGCAGGCTATGGGGTATACAGGCAGGCTTATGGGGGTATACAGCAGGCTTATGGGGTATACAGCAGGCTATGGGGTATACATGCAGGCTATGGGGTTATACGGGCTTGGGGTATACAGCAGGCTATATGGGGGTTATACAGCAGGCTATGGGGTATACATGGAGGCTAATGGGGTTATCAGGCAGCTTGGGGTTACAGGCAGGCTTATGGGGGTATACCAGCAGGCTTATGGGGTATACAGGCATGCTAATGGGGTATACAGAAGGCTATGGGTATACAGCAGGCTATGGGGTACACAGCAGGCTATGGGGGTATACAGCAGGCTATGGGTATCATGCGGTAATGGGGTATAGGCATTGGGACAGGTGGCTTGGTATAAGAGTTGGTATAAATATGTATACAGGCAGGCTATGGGGTATACAGGCAGGCATGGGGTTACGCGGTATGGGGTATACAGCAGGCTATGGGGTATACAGCAGCTTATGGGGTATACAGCAGGTATGGGGATATGCAGTTATGGGGGTATACAGCAGGCTATGGGGGTATACATGCAATATGGGTATACATGCAGGCTATGGGGTATACAGGCAGGCTAATGGGGTATTACATGCAGGCTATGGGTGTACACAGGCAGGCTTAGGGGTATACAGTAGGCTTAGGGATATACAGGCAGGCTTATGGGGGTATACAGGCAGGCTTAGGGGGTACACAGGCAGGCTTAGGGGGTGTATAGGCAGGCTTAGGGATATACAGGCAGGCTTAGGGGCAGGTAAAATAATAAATCCCTTACTTACCTCGGTCCACGCTCCCCCGATGGTCCACTCTGCTACTTTCCCTGCAGCCTCTCTGCTCAGCGCGGGCGGCGCGGTGATGTGACGTCACCACGCGTGCCCACGTGATCACAGAGCGCCGGCAGGGGAAGTAGCAGAGCGGAGCGATTGGCGCTCCATTCTGCTACCTCCGGGCAGCGCTGCTTATGAACGCTCGGGCCGGAGGGCCCGGGCGTTCAGAGGTAGCATGCGCCGGGCCCCTCAGCTCCGTGCCCACCGCAGTGAACTGTTAAGTTCACTGCCGGCGGGCCCAGGAGTGGCATTACCGGGATAGCGGACACGGTAGCAGCTGCCCCGGGGCGCTGGCCCCCCAAAGTGCATGGGCCCCGGAGCAACTGCTACCCCTGCTACCCCGATAGTTACGCCCCTGCACCTAGGGTCTACCAACCTTTCTAATGGGGTCTAGCTACCTGGTAATATGATTCTGAGGGGTACAGGCCATAGCTGTAACACAATCTCCAGGGGGTGAATCCTCTGTTCCTCCGCTCTTGACTGACCAAGACCACAAGGAATGGAAACATTAATTTATTCACTGCATTAGACTACTAGTGATATAAACATTAATCCCATAATCTCCTAAAACCACTAAGATAACTCACAGTACCCATAACTGCACTCCACCTGTATGCTGTGTAATACGGTTTACCTGGAGGATATGTTGCATTATTTATCTGAATGCTTTGTAGCTAATAATTAGGTCACTGTATATCAAAATATATTTGATCCCATTCAGTATTGCCAGAGGGAATAGTGTCCTAGTCCCAATCTACAATATTTACCAGTTATAAGTTGGCAATTAGTAGCAAGGCTTCTGTTATCAATATATCCCTGGTATATAATATGTAATGGAATTTTGTCTTTGGTCATAGCTGTGAAAGCATTGCAAGGGACTGAAACATGAAGAAGGTTTCAAAGAATTAAATACATTGTTTTATTTTTTCATAGAACCTAACTATTGTGTTCCCTGTGCCAGGAAACTGCATCACCTAACAAAAACCTCACAAGCTATAAAAGGGGTAGTAAGAAGTTAAGTTAGATTACCACTGTTTACATACAAAAATGTTTATCTAATTTATCCTTTCAGAACTTCTCTGTCATTATCATGGTGTAGTTGACATTGAGAAGGGCCATCTACTTCTTGTACTCTTTCTCATCTGTTCTCCCTTATCTGACTCAGTGCTTTCCTGTCACATTTCTCACAGTCCTTTAGAGAAAGCTAAGCCCAAAAGAGGTATCATAGTGCTAGATGGTTAAACCCATGTGGCTATGCCTCGCTCAGGCAGAGTCTAGTGTTTGCTAATTACTGAACAGTCTCTCTCAATCTCCAATCCATGATACCTTAAAATCTTGCCAGAATGCTTATCTCAGCAAACAAAAAAAACCAGTCTGAGCAGAGGAGGAAAGAGCTGTCAAGTTTACTCAGAGATGCATAGGGACTGCTGTAATGAACTTTCACTACACTGTTTGATTTTATATAAGTTACAAGTTTCCCACAGCATCTTGAATTAATGTACAAAACAGGGTCACTCTCATAAAACTATTATTTGATAAAAAGCACTATCTTCTGCTCACACTCTGTGTAGAGAGCGGAGGAGCAGGCACCACAGGGTTAATCCAGGCGTATGGACTAGAAGCAGAGTCCCCCCTCTCCTCCTACACTACAAAGCATTCTGTGCTGGAGGGGCTCTCTCTCGACTGTCTTCAAGGTGAGAGTCATTCGACCGCAGCAGTAAGATAGGATCAACGGTCAGCTGCTATAGAAATTTGAGAGTGAGGCACTCTATGAACAGGGCTGCTCAAATCGTAGGACATTTGTAATGACATATATGCAAATGCTGTTTTTAAAGTCTTTATAAAACCCAATCATTGTAGCGAGACAACCCCTTTAAGTTAGATTACCACTGTTTACATACAAATAAATGTTTATCCTAATTTTATTTAACCCTTTTTCAGGTAGTACAGTAAAATCTACATCTTTGTTTTTTTTTCTCTTATATCACTCAAAAGTCTTTGGTCTGTAGTTTGCACAGTTTATAGAAGATAAATGTGAGTTCCCAAAATCCTGTATCTTACCTGTGCTAATGGCTCCTTTATCTCAATACATTGTGGTCTCCGGCTATCTGACTCAGTGACTTCTCCATGTCACATTTCCAACCACATTGTCCTTTTTAGATGAAAAACCTTCGCCCTTAATGTCCCAATAAAGAGGCTCATACCATAGATGCTATCCTGAATTTTGGATTTTTCTGTACAACCAATGTGGCACTATCCCGTCTAACATCAGGAAGGAAAAAACATCCCAGGCAGTGCAGCTCTAGTGTTTGCTTCTACTGAACCCATGTCCTCTCCAACCTACCAATCCACTGAATACACTTAAAGGGGATTTGCCAAGAAGTGCCTTATCTGCTAAGAAGCAAAAGTAAACAAAGCAGGCTGAGCTGAGAGAGAGAAAGAGACGGTCAGAGCACAGAGCCATGCATAAGGGATCGTGTGTAATGTTCACTCAAATAATCACACTACAACTAGTGGATTCTGTAAACAAAAGACAACACCTTTTTCCACAGCAGCTTGAAAGCTGGTTAATGTTCCCTATCATCAGATAAAGCAGGGATCTACTCAAAAAAATCACACTACAACTAGTTGATTCTGTATACAAAAGACAACATATTTCTCCACAGCCACTTGAAAGCTCCTTCATGCTCCCTCTCATCAGATTAGAAGTGTGCTCTGCGCAAGCCCGGCCAGCAGCTCCTGTCACTCTGCCTGGTCGTATCTAATGCAAGCTTTTAAGTCAGTAAGGGCAGGTAAGGCAGCCAGTAGCTCTCACAGGCTGCATTTTTTTTAATCACATATATTTAGAAAAGGGATTAAATACCCTCATTTAGTGAGGATCCACCATCAACTTACATCTGCCTGGCAAATCAACTTTTAAGGCTATGTCTAGTACAGCATAGCTAGAAATACCATCGGATTTTCATCGGATTTAGTATTTTGAAACCGCCGCGAATCCGACGGTACAATGTGCTGGATAGACAGCAATGAAAAACCCGTACTGTAGTCTATAAAGCACAGGTCTTTAACCGCCGCGTTTGAAATCCGGTGGAATACGCAACATGTTGCATATTCCGCTGAAGTCCCACAGTTTGCCATCGGATTTCCATACATTCAATTACTTTTATGGCAAAAACTAAAACCGACAGCGTTTTTTATGCAAATCAGCAAAAAAAAATGCGGTCCTACATAGGACAAAATGCTGCCAGCTTTCCAACGGATCTTGTCCTATGCTGTGTACACTTAGTCTAACACAGTTTTTCTTCTCAGAAGATGGCAGATATTGGCTGTAGTACTTCCCAAAGCATGGCATGCAGTTTATGACAGTTGCACATTAAACATGATCTAAGTTCCATTTACTGGAGAATGTTCCCTGCACCATAATATATTATTATGAGGAAATAACAACATGCACAATGTGGTTTGCAAAGCAATAACTTGAAGTTTAGAATCTAATTTTCTCTGTTTCTTATCGTCAACAAAACAAAGAAAACATTGTGATAAAAGTTTTCCTTATTTACTCTAAAGGGATCATTCATATTCCATGATTGAAAAGTAAAAATATCAAAAGAAAAAATAAAGCTTTTAAACACTAGCAGTCAAAGTTATGTCTGCACTACTAATTAAACTGTCAAAGAGATTTTTAATAAGTAGCTGATAAAGATTTTTGTAGCTTTGTTTTTTCTCCCGCATCCTCTTCTGCTCTAGGAGGAGTTCCACACTACACAGCCAGACTGCTGTTATGGAAGGAGGTACAAACTGCATATTCAGACTGCTGTGATAGGAGAAAGTGTAGACTACCCAACTAAATTGCTGTTCTAGAGGGAGGTTCAGACTATACAGCCAGATTGCTGTTATTGAATCAGGTTCATACTATACTTCTGGACCACAATGTCAAAAGAAGTTTAGCAA
This sequence comes from Phyllomedusa bahiana, assembly GCA_025379985.1. Lineage (NCBI taxonomy): Eukaryota > Metazoa > Chordata > Amphibia > Anura > Hylidae > Phyllomedusa > Phyllomedusa bahiana. The sequence continues at coordinate 6,777 of JAODAL010020301.1, read as the reverse complement.
AGGTTGCCACATCTATTTATCATAAAATATTCGGATCAAGTGAAAATTATGTCCCAATGGCATATTGCAGAGAAGTTTCAATTTTGTACCAAGTGAAATTTGTATCCTATAGGGACATAATGCTAACTTGATCCAATTATTTTTAATGCAACTTTCATCTTAATCTACGTATGCTGCAAACTTTAACTTGACACCTCACCATGTTATCTGTTCTAAAATTAAAACTAAAGCCATTAAAAGGAATGGAAAAAATTGAGTTAATTTTCTGCGCCTCAAAATTAGAGATCTTCCCCTGACATACTGTAAAAAAACTAAAATTAATTTATCAACTTTTTGTACTGAATGTTAAATTGTGTTTCATAAAAACTACCTTAGAAAAACAAAGCTTTCACTATATGTGAAGTAGAACAATATATTGTAAGCTTTAACCCACCACAGCTAGTTTTGATCTTTATAACAGAGCCCAGTTTTTCATATTTGACGTGTTACTGTATGTGGGAATAACTGTTTGATACCTTTACTAATCACTAGAGACTGTTTTCTCATCACACATTGTGCTTTAAGTTAGTCATACAGTTTGTTCATTTGTAAAAAAAAATAGCAAAATGTTAAAATTTAGAAAAAAATTCCATTTTCAAAGTTCAAAATTTTCTGTGTGTAACATAGTTATACCACACAAGATAATTTATAACTAGTATCTACTTTATGTTGACTTCATTTTTTATTTTTCTTTAATCCTTTTTACAATAGGGGGGGTTGTAAATTTTGTAGCAATTGTCTACATTTTCAAGAAAATTTGCAGCACAGAGTCCAGTCCAGTTCAGACCTGGCTTTCAAAGGCCTATATGTTAGACACTCCAATAATAAACTGCATCTAAGAAACTGCACCCCTCAAAGTATTCAAAACAGCACTTCGAAAGTTTCTTAACCCTCTGGGGGTTTCACAGGAATTCAAGCAAAAAGGATTTTTTGCAAATTTTTAATTTTAATCCATTAGTCACTAGAACATAGTAATTGTTACCAGGGAAATGCAACTCAATATTGATTCCTCCAATTCTGCTGTTTTAAGAGATATCCCATATGTGGCCCTAGCGCAGTATTTGACTCAAACACAAGCCTCAGAATAGAAGGAGCACCTACTGGATTTTGGGATCTCATTTTCATTAGGAATTTTTAAGGCACTATCTCCAGTTTGTGGGCACCCTAAGGAGCTAAAACTTAATAAACACCTTTAAAACTACATCATTTTCAAAAATACACCCCTTAAGACATATACGTTCATGGGTGTAGTATAATGACGCCACAGGAGTTTCACAGATTGTTTTTTTAGCATTTGGCTGTGAAAATTAAATTTTATTTTTTTCAATAATATGCAGTTTTAGCTAAAAATGTTTCATTTTCTCAAGGAATCCTGGAACAAATGACCCCAAAATGTGTTAAGAAATTTCTTCAAAGTACGACAATACCCTATATGTGTGAGTAAACTGTTGTTTACGGCAGGGCGTGGGTGTATGGAAGGGCGTATAATAGAGGGAGAGCCATTATGCTTTGAGAATGCAGATTTTGTGGGTGCCATGTCGCATTTACAAAACCCCCCAAAGTACAAGTACAGGTCCTTCCAGAAGTCATCCCTTTTTGAAATTAACACCCCTCAGGGAATTCATATAGTGGTGTATTGTGCATTTTATACCCACAGGTGTTTTGAAAAAATTTTAGCACTGGTTCATGAATATGAAAAAAAAAAACAACCCAGCAATTCCGATATTGTTTTTTTATTTCATTATTATAGCGTTCGTTGTGCAGTACAAATGACATGATAACTTTACTATGTGGGTCTATCTTACAGTATCTCAAAAAAGTGATTTTGTGAGATAGTGTACATTACTGCACATTTTCATTTATAGTATTATATCTTTCCATGGGACAACACTGAAGATATGACACTTTGATACAATGTAAAGTACTCAGTGTACAGATTGAATAGCAGTGTAAATTTGGTGTGTCCTTAAAATAACCCAACACAGACATCAATGTCTAAACAACAAAAGTGAGTACACTTCCAAGTGAAAATGGACAAATTGTGCTCAAAGTGTCAATGTTTTGCGTGACCACTATTAAATTCCAGCACTGCCTTAACTCTCTTGGGCATGTAGTTCATTAGAGCTTCACAGCTTGCACTGGAATCTTCTCCACTCCTCCATGAGGACTTCACGGAGCTCGCGCTACTCCACCTTACGTTTGAGGATGCCCCACAGATGCTCAATATGGTTTAGGCCTGGATACATGCTTGGTCAGTCCAGAACCTTTACCCTTATTACCCTTGGAGGTTTGTTTGGGGTCATTATCTTGGATTACTGCCCTGCAGCCCAATTTCTGAAGGGGAGGATCATGCTCTGCTTCAGTATGTCACAGTACATGTTGGCATTCATAGTCTCCTCAATGAACTGTAGCTCCCTATAGCCGGCAGCACTCATGCAGCCCCAAACCATGACATTCCCACCACCATGCTTGACTGTAGGCAAGACATACTTGTCTTTGTACTCCTCACCTGGTTGTGGTCACACTCTTGACACTATCTGAACCTAATAAGTTTATCTTGGTCTCATCAGACCATAAAACATGGTTCAAGTAATCAATGCCCTTAGTCTGCTTGTCTTCAGCAAACTGTTTGTGGACTTTCTTGGACGTCATCTTAAGAAGGCCTCCTTCTGTGACAACAGCCACTCAGACCAATTTAATGGAGTGTGCGGTGTATGGTCTGAGCACTGACAGGCTGATCCCACCACCTATTTAACCTCTATTACTTCTATTTTGAAAAGACAATCTCTGAATATGACACTGAGCACGTGCACCCAACTTTTTTGGTCGAATATGATGATACCTGTTCTGAGTGGAACCTGTCTTGTTAAACCTTTATATGGCTTTGGCCACCGTGCAGCAGCTCAGTTTCTAGGTATTGGCAATCTTCTTATAACCTAGGCCATTTTTATGTAGAGCAACAATTCTTTTTTCCAGATCCTCAGACAGTTTTTTGCTGTGAGGTGCCATTTTGAACTTCCAGTGACCAGTGTGAGAGAGTGTGAGAACTATAATAACAAATTTAACATACCTGCTCTCCATTCATAGTTGAGACCTTGTAAGGGTATGTTCACACGGCGTCTTGCATTCGTGTGAACATCCGCTTTTCAGATGCCGGCAATTATCACTGTCAGCAATGAGGAACACGGAGCAGCGTCACATGAGAGATTGCCGCTGCGTGTTTCCATCACGCCTGTTGGGCCCGTCTTTCAAAGAATTGACATGCAATTCTTTGAAAGACGGGCCCAACAGGCACGATGGAAACACGCAGCGGCGATCTCACTAGTGAACACCGCTGCGTGTTCCTCATTGCCCGCAGTGATAATCTCACTGCTAATTGTTAGATGCATCTCTGGGTCCGTTATGTTGGTCTCAGAGATGCATCTGAAAAGCGTATGTCCACACGGATTCAAGACGCCGTGTGAACATATCCTAATACTAATGAGTCACATGATACTGTGGAGGGAAAATGGCATATTGGACTCAATGGGCGACATGTATGAAGATCGGCGCGTCGGAGTGCCCGTTTTCATGCGATTTTTAGTGAAAGCTGCGCCTCATTCATATCGGCGCCTGAAGTGCGCTCATGTGGTGTAAAGTTCCCTGCGCCTCGCCAGTGTGTGAGGTGCATTGCGGAACATAGGCGCAGAAGGAATGCGCCTAACATGTATTACGATTCGAGACAGGCTGGAAATCAGCAAAATATCATTAAATATGTTAGTGAATAGCAAAAAGAGTTGTCTTTCAAATGAATGAATGAAGTGAAAAATCAAAGTTGAAGCAAATCCATTGCAATATATAGAAAAAGTTGATCATTTAAAATGAAAGCAAATATATATAAGATCTCAAAAGAAAGAAATATCAGCTAGAAAAGGTCTTAAAAAAGGGAGATAATGCAACTAATTTTACATTAAATAAGCCAATGCTATGTTGCACAGATGTTAATTTTTTCAAATTTTTTAATCAAAAACTTAGAGGGCTTTGTTCGTCTTGCACCTTTTATTCTAGGTTGTATGTACCGCATGAGCCCGCACAGCACCAGGGTTGCTGGGACCGGGGGTTCTCCAAGCAGGATTTCTATGTTCCCAGGGCTTAGTTCTGGACGTATTTTCGGACATATTTACGTCCATAAATACATCACCAACTAAGCCTATAATAATGAACAAGTAGCTTAGAATGGCTACCAATGGGAAATCCGGAGATATTTACGTCCGTATTTACGACCGTAAATACGTCCGGATTTCCCATTGGTGGCCATTCTAATCTACTTGTTTCTTATTTTAGGCTGAGTTGGTGATGTATTTACGGACGTGCAAATACGTGTCACAAAGTGTTATTTACTATGGGGAAATGTATTTCCGACATGAAATACGTGCCACACTTTGTGACATGTATTTGCAATGTATTTCAGGACGGATTTGCGTCCTCCAATTCTTCCTCACAGAATCTTGGGGAACAGAGCCCTACACCAGTACAAGAATTAAATGGATTGGTCATTTAAATGAAGTACTTAATAAACAGACATCTCCAAGTGCTCTAACAATGAAATAAATTTCTTAGTAAATTGTATCCAATAAAATTAATGCCAATATATATATATTATCTCCTACGAAAAAAATTCTCCACTATAAAATGTATTCCAAAGTCCGTGAAAATTACACTAATTTAACATCAAATAAGCCACTGATGATGTTGTCCAGATGTTTTGTTAAACATTTTGCATATCAACAATTTAAGATGTATTTGGGCTGCTTTCAACTTTAATGCAATTCAGTATATACAACAAAAGGCAGTACAGCACAGGTGTTGCTGGGACCTGTGGTCCTCCAAGCAGGATTTCTTGCTTAATTATTTATACTTCTTGACAAATCAATTATTTTAGTAGTGTACTGCTGTAAGGCTATGTTCACACGGTGTATTTGCAGGGCGTAATTTCGGCCAGCAATTACGCCGTGTGGACGGGGGCAGGGCAGGCGCGGGGGATTGAGCGGGGGGCCGGCACTTCGCCGGCCCATAGACAATCACTGCTAGCGGCGCGTATACGCCGCTAGAAAGTGACATGTCAATTATCTCCCCGCCCGGCGAGACGTAATCCATAGTTCTCTATGAGAACTGTGAATTACCGTAATGAATGGGCCGTTTTCGGCCCGTAATTGGCGCACTCCGGCGCGTAATTACGGACCGAAATACGGCCCATTTTAAGCCGTGTGAACATGGCCTAAGTGTAGAACTATAGCACATTACAAGAATTCCGAGTTCCACTTCGACTTCTCCGATCAGATAGACCACATTAAACTTGGTCTGCCTGTCGGAGCTGTAAGGCGCTGGAATGCGCCTCACTTTGCCGACCCGCAATAATGCATGCCTCGGATTTTTCGAATTTGCCGCATCCCGCCCCAGAACGCCCACTGCACGCCCCTTCATGTTAGGCGCATACGAAAGTGGCGAAGGTTGCGCCTAATCCCTGCGTCCCACAGTGGATTTGGCACGGTGAGGCGCAGTATACGCCGGAAATCAGGCACAATTCCCGATCATATATGTTGCCCAATGTGTCCATTTTCATTCAGGGATGTACTTACTTTTGTTGCCAGAGATTTAGACATTGATGGCTGTGTGTTGAATTATTTTGAGGGCACGCAAGATTTACCTGGTTTTACTAGCTGTACACTGACTACTTTACATTGTATCAAAGTATGAAAAGATGTAATACAACATTTCCAAAAATGTGAGGGGTGTACTCACTTTTTGTGAGATACTATATATAGTTTTATATGTTTTACTACTTTTACACAATAGATATTGAGAATCTCCCCCTTGGGCATATGGGTACATCCAATGTTGGGAAAGGGTTAAATCTTCACAAGATTAGCCTTTGCACTTTTTCATTAAACATTAATATTTCTAGCTACATCAGTATCAACAGAGACAGGAGTGGTTAGTCTATACTTAAACATTCACACTATATATTGTGCATTCATTAAATGCAGAATACTTTGTTTCTTAGCATCATTTCCACAATGAACAAGATGAATGCAGAATAGCTACTTCAGCTTTCTAAACACAATGACATGGTTCTGATTTCCTCAGCTAGAGAGACATCAAAGAATTTCCTGCATTCATTAGAAGGAGCAGCGATGAACTGTTTGCTTGGTTTAAATACAGCTTTGTGAAAAGCTGCAGTAGCTAATAAGCATGTTTAATGCACTAGGGTGATAGAGGACAGAACAGGAATGCAGCACGGTGCTCTTCAGAATTCGTTTGCAGAACAATTCACTGTTCTACAGCAACTAATAAAAATAAAAAGGATTTTCTATTCCCCACAGCTGGAGTTTGAATCTTTCATCATTCTCATGATAAATCGATGTCGGAGCGACATAAAAGAACACTAAGCCTGACAATTGTCCAAACTTCTATTCAGATTGCAGATCCCACACAGTAAAGCTGCTCTCAGTGCCAAGACAATGAAAATGCTCATGTTCCTTACAGCTCTCTTACAGGTAAAAGAAGCATTTGGGTATGTTCACATGGCGTCGTGCATTGCAAGACGCCGGATGATTTAGAAGTACACGCTGACCAGCGCATACTTCTAAAGCACGGGGAGGGGGGCGTTCGAATTTACTTCTATCATCCCCGGCGCGTAAGCTTGTGGCATGTCACTTCTTTCACCCAGCGTTCAATACGTGTCGGGTAAGAAGGAAC
>JAODAL010020300.1:0-69803 GCA_025379985.1 Phyllomedusa bahiana | reverse complement strand
ATGACCACAAAGGCCCCCCGGGTTTTTTTCCAAAGGGGGAAAACCTGACCAGCCATAAGTTCCACATGAAAGGGGCACGGGTTGATGAAGCCCCTGCGGGCCTTAGGTCCCCGTAAAAATTTTGGTGGGAAAGGAAACAAGGGGTGCTTGGGAAACCAACGGAAAGGCGACCCCACGGTGGGAAACCCAAACGCAGCCCCGACTGCAGCGCTGAGTGGCGATGAGCTGCTTGCATCTTTGGAGGAGACCCTGCCGAGCTGCGGGTTTTTGCTGAAAACATCTGTTTTGATTGCGGGCCACAAGGGTTGGAAATACGGGAAAAGCCGGGCAAGGAAAACCTTTGGGGGGACCCAAAGGCCGGATCTTACTGTAACGGCCCTGGGGGTTATCCCTGGACCACCGAAACCCATGGCGTAAGCCCACCCCGGGAGGGGAATCAAAGGGGTGCCCCGGTTTTTTAACCCAAACCCGCCTCAAAGGGGGGAGGGCCTTGCTGCGGGGGGAGTCCACCAGGTCACAAACCCGGGCGGGGCTTCCGGGCGGGGGGCGGCCCAAAGGGGTTAGGCAGGTACAGAATCCCCATCGGGCTCGTATCGGGGACAGGCAAGAAGGTCAGGGCAGGGGGCCTGAGGCCCGGAACGTAACAGGCAAAAGGTCAGGGCACGAAAGGGAAATCGTGGACGGAAAACGTAAGAAAAAGGGGTTCGGAACACTTTGGGGGGGGGGCAAGACAACCCTTTCTGGAACCCGTTTTAAACCAAATAGGCATGGGCACTAAAGATCCGGCAAAGGCCACGGGGAAGATTTTGGGCAAAAAATAGGGGGCAGTGCCCGGAAAAGGCCAATTACCGGCGGGGGGGGGGGGGGGGGGGTCCCATTTAAAAAAAAATTTAAAAAAAAAAAAAACTCCCCCAAATTCCCGGCTCCGCCCCCCTTCCTAAGGGGCCCCCCAGCGCCCCGGCCGGGGGGCCCCGAAAAACCGGGGGGCAGGAGCAAAAGGGGGGGTAAGTCCGGGGCCCCCGGGCAATTGGGGAACGAGGGGACCCCGACCCAGGTGCGGGATGGGAGTGGGGGCCAGGATGCCCCGCCCCCCCGGGACGGGGGGTCCAGGGGAAACCCTGACTCCTTGCATTTAAATTTTTCAACCCCCAGAAATTTTTGGGTAGCCCCCACGGGTTGTTTTGTTTAGGTCCCAAAAAAATACCTTTTATTATCCATAAACATTTCAGATACGTGTTTTTTTTCACTTTGGCACAGGCATTTTTTTGTTGAAAAGGGCCCCTTTGCAGTTAAATTTAAATACAGAAATTTTTTTTTTTTGGATTTGGGGGGGATTTAAATAGCGTGTTTTTCCGTTTTTTAATATGAGACGTTTCCAAAACTCTTCCATACCCTCTAAAATTTTTAAATCTTTTTCTGAAAAAGGGAGCGAAATGCAGGTGGTAAGCAAGCCCAAAAAGGGGGGTAAAACATGGATTTTTTGGGGACAAGAAGGTGGGTCCTTCCAGTGCTGCGACAACAGGCAAGCCAGCAGATTGTTTTTGCAGGACCGTCAGGCCTGTCTCGCTGGGTCGGCCCTGGGAATTCAGTAACAAACAGCGTGCCAATCTGTTCTTCGTGGTTAATGAAACCTGATTCTACAGGTCTTTACCTCCTCGTCTCCCAGTCCGGCCCAAAAATGTCGTCACCTCTTCATCAGTCCGCCAACATGAAGCGAAGGCAGCCCAAAGTCAACCTTTACCACCACTGGGGTAATCCATTTTTGAAGCCCTTTTTGATGAAAAATGCGGTTGGGGTCAGAAGGATTTAAAAGATCAAGGGGCCCAAAAGGGGGATAATTTTTCTCTGCTCTGACGCCAGTTATGATTCCATCAGAGGGGGAAGGAAGGGTCAATTGCAAAAATCCCGGGGGTCGGCAACCCCTTGCAGCCCTCTTGTTTGTAGCAGCAGTCCGGATGAGAATGTCAGGGGAGAAGTCACCTTTTTGTGATGATATGACGACATTGCGGACCCAACGTGGTCTTTTCCAAATTTGCCTGCAACCCTTCATAAAGGACGAGGGGAAAGACGAGGGGGTAGTGTCAGTAGGGGTCCGCCTAAAAAAGGAGAGGGCGGTCGCAGAAGTGCTGATATGATTCCCACCCCAGGGTCAGCGGAAAACCCGCTCCTCGTTACGCCGTAAAAAAGGCCCGGGGACCTTCAAGTGGGCCTTCTTTGGCAGCCTTGATTCACCCAGCGTGTCATATGCCACCTTTCCCGAAAACGCATAATAGAGGCAAGAATCTTAGGGTTTAACCCCCACCAACAGTCTATGACATAAGCGAATGCATGGTTGAAAGGAGGCAACATTGCCCAAAAAAAAGGCCGGGCCCGCCCGGGCCTCCAACCAATGTCACCCCCTCTGTCTCCCCTCCCCCTCCTCCGCCACCCCAGCTTCCTCAGCTGCCCTGTCCCAGGTTGACGGGGATCAGCCTCCGTTCAGCCTCCCCCGTTGCCCGAGTCCCCAGCACCCCAGAGCCCATCCTACCCCTTCTCCTCCCACCAGTTTGACGACTCCGCCGTAAGGGGCCAGTCTAGCACCAGCCTTCGGGTTCATTTTGGGAAAGCAGAAAAACCTTTTACCCAAAACCCATCCCAAGCCAAAAGGCCGAATGTCGGCTTTGCCAGGTTTTGGGCCCTTGGGGAAATGTTCCCTTTTCCATTGGGGGACACAGTGGGTTCCCCCAGTCATGGGCCCTTGCCTCCCCCCCAATACCAATCCGAGCGGGCATTTCTTTGCCAGAAAACCCGCCTGCCCTGGCCCACGTGTTCTAAAATTTCAAGCGTTGTCGCATCTGTGTCCGGAAAAGTCCATCGACCACCACACATGGCTAGTAAGCCGGCCAAGGCCGTATATCTCTGTGACACTCACTGGGTGAGTGGGTGGATGTCTCGGGGGTTTTTGCGGTGGTCTGGGTCGGCCCCGCTTTTCAAAACCACAAGGATGGAGGGCTCTTTCCCAAAAAGGCCTTGGTGGCATCACGTCCCCAGAAAAACCAGGCCATGTTGAAATTAAATTTCTTGGGACCGTCCACACACAGGCAGGGCGTGGAGGGCTCCCCGCAACGAGACCGACGTGGTGGGTGACAAGAACCTTGTCCCCAGGAAAGGTGGTTTGCGATAACGGGGAAAAATTCGGGCCGGGCCCTTAAGATCGGTAGGGGGAGCCGCCCCTTGCCTGGCACATGTCATAAACCCTTGTCGCCGAAATTTCTAAAGACTCCCCGGGTCGGGGACTGCTGCTGAGGAAGGCCGAAGTCTGATTCGCATTTCCCGCCTTTCGCACCCTTTTCGTCCCCCCCTGGCTGCGTTAGCAATCAGCTGGCCCCCCCCGTCAACCTCCATTGTTGACGTGCAACATGCGGGAATTCCCCCCCTCCACTGCCCCAGCGATTGTGGGGGCAGGCAATGCCATTACCATACAAAGTGACACAGGGCCCTGAAAACAGCGGTGTGGACCTCGGGGTGTTGAGCCAGAGAGGGAGGCAGGTGAAAGAGCTCTGCCCCACCTTCCAGTTTTGAAGAAGCCAAAAAAATGGTCAGTGCGGACGCCCTTGTCGCATGAGAATTTGTGGTGATTTTTTTGGGAACGACGTTGGACCTCTGAAACATCGTTCCCCCAGACGGAAGGGGGAGACGGACCGAAGGGACACAGCCTTTCTCCCCGTGGGAATCAAAGGCCGACAGTTTCACAAATTTTATGGGTTTCATTGGGCAGTGGTTCGGGGGTCCAGGGCTGTGCAAGGCGGGCATCAGCTCTCAGGGTCATCATCTGAGGCAAAGGGGCTTGTTGAAGCTTTTCCCGGAGGAAGCGTAGAGGAAAAGGGAGGAGGTATTCCAGACACCGACGTTACCAGTCCCCCCTTGGAAAGGGGTTTGGCGCGAATTTGAGGCGGAGGGGAATGGGGAAGATCAGTTGCTAGTGCCCCTCGCCCAGGGGCTTGGGAAATCAAGGCTCCATTCTCCATGAGTGTTTGGATGCCCCTTTTTCCCCCCCCAAAAAGCCCCTCCCTTTTAGGCCATTAAAATGAACATTAATGGGTGGCCACCCCCTTGTTTCCCGGTTCAAAACAAAATCCCCTTTTCCTTCCACCCCCCAAATGAATTTAAAATGGGGGGAAATGGGAACTTGCTGTTTGATCAACTGGAGAATCGTTGGTCTGCTTCCGTTCCTTCACGGGGGGAACAAACATCAGCGAGTGCAGCAGTAAGTGCCAAGTAGCCTTAGGGGCAGCAACAGCAGAGGGAAAGGTGGCAAAGCCTAAGGGTGCCCTCTGGAAATTTTTTATTTACCCCCTCACCAATGCATGCAATGTGGGCACACACCCACACACAGAGAAGCTTAGATCATGGTGCACGATATCTGCGTCTAAACCCCGTTTTTTTTGTATGTTTTCCGGCCCCAAATGGGGATTTGGGTTCCAAAAGGCTGCCCGAGCTCGCTCGTCACCCCATAGAGGGTTGTCCTCCCACACCCAAGCGTCATATTGAGCAACTTCAGCACAGCTGGACCCTTGAGATGTTGGGGCCCCCAATTGCCGGGTCACCGATTGTTGCCATCTATTCACATTCCTCTTCAAAGAAAGGTCCTCTTGAAAACTTTTTTTAAATGTCTTTCTTACTGAAAATTTTTTTATTCTCATTCCCAAACATTCCCTTTTTTGCGGTTTTGCTGTGAGGAGACTGTAAAGACGCAAGGTTTTATGGGGCAAAAACTGTATTCCCTTTTCTCACTTTTTCTTTAGAAGTTTTTTCTTATCAATGGTTTTGGGTCATGTTGCTGTGAGATAAGCATAATTTTGGTCCTTTTTGGGAACAGAAATGTGGCTTCTAATGGCATGTCTCCATCAAATTTTTAATTTGTGGCTGAGAATCATATTTATAATTTTTTGGGGGTCTTTTTGTTGAGTACGCTATTTTTGGGTTTTTTTGGAAAGAAATGTGGTTCAAGTGGTTTTCCATCACAATTTTTAAAAGTGGTGGAAGTTATTTAAATTTTTTGGGGTCGTTGCGTGAGACAGCTTTAAAACATGGTCTTTGGAAACGAAAGTGGCTTCTAAGTGGCTTTTTTTCCCCACAATTTTTTAAAAAGTGGCTAGAAGTCATTTTTTAAAAATTTTTGGGTCGGTTTTAAAAATGCAGCAACCAAAAGGGGCCTATTCTAAAAAAATTTTTTTCTAAAAGACATTTTTCTTCACAATTGTCAAAAATGGTCAAGGGCTTTTTGAATTTTTGGGGGCATTTTGCTGTGCTTCATCTATATACAGGTCCCATTATGAAAAAATTTGTTTTAACGACATTTTTTTCCACAAAATTTTCCAAAATGGCCAAGGTATGCTTTGTATTTTTTGGGGGGTTTTGCTGTGCTGCAGCTATAAAAACAGGGGCCTATTATAAAAAAAAAATTTGTTTATAACAACATTTGTTCTTCACAAATTTTAAAAGTGGGGTCAAGGACATGTTTTAATTTTGGGGGGCATTTTGCTGGACAGCAGCTATTCTACAGGTTATTTTAAAAAAAGTTGTTTCTAACAACATTTGTTCTTTACAATTGTCAAAAAAAGTGGCTCAAGGGTCATGTTTTTTATTTTTGGGGGGATTTTCTTGAAATGCAGCTTGACACAGGGCCTATTGTAAAAAAAAAGTGGTTTTTAACAACATTTTTTCTTACAATTGACAAGAGTGCCAAGGGTGTGGGTGTCGAAACAGGGAAAAGGTTAGTACACTTTAATGGACACATATGCAAAAAACTTGTTTTTCAAGATCTTTTAACATAGTGCAATCCCCGTTTGAGACAAAACCCATTTAATACAATAAAAAAGAGAAACAAAAACATGGTGGGGATTTCCATCCATTTTTTAAAATTTTGTTTTCTAGAATAAAAAATAAAAAATTGATTACAAATACTGGTAAAAAAATTCCCCGAATTTTAAAGGGGGGTACAGGAAGACTTGACCAGATGTAGGTTTTTTAGAGGACATGGATATGGAGCAGGAAAAGCCAAAAAAACAGAGACAATTTCCTCCACCTTGGTAAAAAAGAAGAAAATGAATGCCAAAAAAAAAGGGGACCTGGGTGGAACAGGGCGTTAACCACCAGATTTCCAAGTGAAATCAATTGGTCCGATCAACGGAGGGGGAGACACCCCGGCCTTGATGTGTACTGAGGAAGGCTGGAGGTCTACTCAAACTTTCCCCTCTGCTTCGCACGATGTTTTTGTTGCTGTGTCATAAGGCATTTTAACGTGTAAATAGATGACGGCGCCACCCGGGCTCCGCCGCACCCACGTAAATCCGGCCCCGGCAGCCCGAATGCGTGTTTTGATGGGCAGCGCTAGCCTGGGCTCTACCGCCCCCTGAATTGGGCCCCGGCAGCTGGGGCCCTCTGTTAACAGATGGCTGACGGCAGCACTGGCCTCACCCTTAGGGGCATCAGGGGAAACTTCAAAATTTTTCTAAAAAATCAGATTTTGAAAAAAGGGGATTTCTATGGGTTTTAAATAGTGTCAAAAGGGCCCAGGGCTCACAAAAATTCACAATTTAAAAGGGTTAAAAAATTTTTGGGGCTGGAGTCAATGGGTCGCTTATTTGATCTCCCGGGGGTCTGTCCCTAATCAGAAGAAGGATTTGGAGGAAAAAAGAAACCATTAAATTTATTGGGGTGAATACTCTCAGAAGCCAGAGGGGAAAAAGTCTTCTAACTAAGAATGTTTTGGGGTGATTTTGGACATTTTTATTATTATTTGGGGGGTTTCGGGTGAATAACACTCTACAGGTAAAAATCTTTTAAAAAATGCAGGGGGGCTGTATGTTGTACTTATACACTTGAAAAAAAAGAAAAGATTAAAAATGTAAAACTATAAAAAAAAAAGTTCCCTAAATAAAATTTTTAAACAAAAAGTCAGTTACCAAAAAAAATAATAAATGACTCACTGTACAAATAGCATGTCACTTTTTGACTGTGGGTCAAAAGGTTTAGGGGTCAGCTGTGGTACAGGGCGGGATAGTCAATGTATGAAACTAAAATGGGGGTTGAAAAACTCCTTTTTTTCCGGCACTTTTAATCTGTGGTAGCAGGTTTTTAAAGGTCATACTGTGGGACAGAACAGGTATAGTCAAGTCCAGTTCAACTAAATGGTGGTTAAAGACTCCTTTTTCCGGGACTTTTTAAAAATTGGGGGTCATGCGGTTTGGGGTCTGCTGGGCCCGGACGGGGTTGTCTATGTCCCGTAAATTAAATGGTGGTTGAAAGACTCCTTTTTTTTGGCCTTTTTAAAAACGGGGGTCATGTAGGTTTGGGGCTCGTGCTGTGGCCCCGGGCAGGGATATTCAATGTTAGTTTAAGTAAAATGTGGTTCAAATCATTCTGCCTTTTTTGGGCCCTTTTTTAATTTTGTGGGTCTCAGGTTTTTTGGGCATGCTGTGGGGCAAGACAGGGATAGTGAATGGTCTGGGTTTTTTTTTTGGGGTTTTATAACCTAAGGTGTTGCCTAAAAATGTACAGTTTTATTTGCCGTTGTGGATGTTAATTCCGCTTTCCACCCCTTTTGGGTGTAAGAATGGGGTTGTTCCTCCCCATAGACTTTTTTGTCTCGGCGATAACTTTTATCGACTTGGTTTCTTTCGAAAAATTGCCCATATGACTATCGACCCGATGACGATAGTCAACTAATCGTCATCACTTGTTTTCAACATTCCTTTACTAGTAAAACCAAAAAGGAAATCTATTTAAAGGTTTGAATGTAAAAAATCAAGTTTCTGCATTGTATTTAAGTATGTAATGAAATCTCACGGAAGATACTTGACCCCTCCCAAAACAAAAAGGGAGTCACTAGTTCTTCCGTACCAAAAAATGTGCGACAAAAAAGGGTTACAATCATTTTGTTTTACCCCTCTTCCCACCTCAAAAATTTTGCTAATGTTGGGGAAAAACAGGGACCCATGGGCAACCCTTTTACCTGTAAGTTGAAGAATTGTCCAAAACTGAAAAAAATTGTGGGTAATAGAAAAGATGTCACTGTATATTACTGTTTTATTTTAAAGGGGGTTCCTATTCAAATGGTATTCCATAGCTTTAACGCTTTGTCATTGTAATTTAAATAATTTTGCGCAGAGTTCACATGAAAACCCAAAATAGTTGTTTCCCATTTAATTTTTTCCATATTTCTCAATACATCACTTGAGTCTTGTATATAACTGGGAGATCTTTGGACCAACCATATGCCCAGTCTCTCAAACATCGATTCGATGCCCGAGATAATGGGTCTAAGGGGTGGAGGAAATTTTTCTATGGGTTTTAGGAAGGGCATGAAAGATCGGTACAATAGGGAAGTCCACCTGTAATTATGTCATTTGTGTGCTATTTAATACACCAAATTTGACTCCTTCCTCTAATAAGCGTTCTAATTGCGTTTTAAATGTATCTGTTGGGTTGGAGTCTAAATGTCTATATACACGTGTATCTGACAACATTGTTGCAATTTCCCTAAAATAGAGATCCTTATCCAAAACAGTAATGGACCCTCCCTTGTCTGAGTTCCGTATTATGATATATGGATTGTTTTTTAAATCATATAGGGCCCTTCTTTCTTTACTGCTGAGATTCTTTTGTTGTTTTTTTATATCTATACCCGAATGTAGATCTCTAAGTTCTTGCTCAATAATATACTGAAAATCCTCCATGACAGGGGCTCTGGACTGTATTGGATAAAAACCTTGGTTTTTATAACGATCTAAAACAACATCATTAGCATGAATGACATTTCTCTGCATTTAAGTTCTTTAGAATATTGAGGGATTGTTCTTGAAAATTCAAGCACTTGTATTCTGACATGGGAATATTTACACCAATCTGTGGATCTACATGTTGATCAATATTCTGTTCTTCCTGTATAGATTAGAAGTGTCTTTTTACTGTGAGGAGAAGGACGAACTTGTTAACATCCTTGATTGTATTGTATAGATTAAAGTTCTTCGTTGGAACAAAATTCAGTCCTTTTCCTATGACTTTTATCTGTTCAGTAGAAAGATAGCATGCAGACTGTAACGGCTGGGTAGTGGATCCTCTGGACCACCGCAAGTGATGATAGCTAAGCCACGCCAGGGAGCGGAGTCTAAGTAGCCCCCGGTTTTCACCAGAGCCCGCCGCAAAGCGGGATGGACTTGCTGCGGCGTGAGGCTACCAGGTCGGTACCCCTGACGTGACTTGCTTGCGGTGGCAGCCGAGGTGCAGCATAGTACAGAATCGCAATCCAAGAATCGTAGTCGTGGGCAGGCAGTAAGGTCAGGGCTGGCAGCAATGGTTCGTGGTCGAGGACAGGCAGGAAGGTCAGGACAGGCGGCAGAGGTAGCAAAGGGTCTGGTACACGGTAAGGCGAGAATACACTTGAGGAACGCTTTCTCTAAGGCTTGGGGCAACATAGATCCAGCAAGGAGTGATTGCCAAGCGAAACCTTAAATAGGGGAAGCGCCCGGCAATTATCCAATTACCAGGACGCTGGCCCTTTAAATTTACGAGAACGCGCGAGCGCTAGGGGGTGGGCACGCGCGCCTTGGCCGGCAGAGGACGCGGACGGGACAGGAACGAGGCCAGGTGAGTCCCCGGCAGGAGCGGACCCCCAGCTCGCTTCGCGGCCAGCAGCGGCACCCGACCCCGGCAGGCGCCCGGGGGGGGGGGGGGGGGGCGGCCACGGTTGCGCCCGTGGGCCGAGAAGCGGGGCCACCCGTTACACAGACAAATGGATAACAGTGATATCCTTTTCATTATTCCCTTTTAATATCGCTTTTGTTGTTTCTGAATCTTTTGTGTTTGTCTTGGCAGTAGATCTCTTGTGTTTGATCCCCGCCTACGGGTTCTTTTAAAAAAGGAGATTGTTGTTTGTACTGGCGTTTGTTGGTAGCCGATTTGTCCTGTTGTATATTGAATTCATAGTTTCATAGTTTGTAAGGCCGAAAAAAGACAAGACGTCCATCCAGTTCAGCCCTGATTGTAGCTTAAGGTGTTGATCGCAGAGGAAAAGCAAAAAGACCCCAATAGGTAAAAGTCCAATATGTCCTCATTTGTAGGAGAAAAATTCACTTCCCTACACCATCAGGTCATTTGGAAAAATCCCTGAGATCAATGACCCCTCTCCTGAATCCTATACACTAATACTTGTTATATTATTATCGTCTCCAGAAATCACTCCAAGACCATTTTTGAACTCCGGTAGTTGAATTCAATATAAATGTGGTTCTACCTTGCTAGTATTTGGCATCGCGAATCGTGGTGGTCAGTAAGTTCCTTCTTATTTCTTGTTCCTGTTCATCCACAAAGGCTACTTTCCGTGACCAGCGGTTTTTTATATCTATTAAGTATAGATCTTGGTGAATTTGCTTAGACAATTGGGCCATTTATAAATATAAGCGCAGAACATAATCTTCTATGTCTCTATTAATTTATGGTTCTTTTAAACCGACAGTAATTTGTTTCCATCTAGGCTTATTGATATTTTCTTTTTAGTTTAATCGCGTCCATTGGTTTAAACATTAGGATCATGGACATATGGTTGAAGTTAGTTTTTCACAGTTTTCACTGATTCATCCAATTCAGCACGGCGTTACTTTTTGCATGAATGTCAGATAACAGCTAGCAATAATTTAAAATGAGTCAGTTCACTCAAGGATTGTTATTTCCATTTATTATTGGAACGCTTTCATCTGTTGTAAACAAGAACATGTATAGACATCAACTCACCCCAGTCTTAAGTCAGTATCCTAGTCCTCCCGGCATTTCCAGGGATGACACGATAGCAGATTTGGACAACTTTTGTGTACTAATATTGGAAAGGTTAAAAAACCTATTAATGAGGTGACAGGTTAAAGCATCTGAGGACAAGAAGCCTTCTTGATCCTCTACTCTTAAAATACGAGGTAACCATAGTCTAAATTATATCATTTGTTTATATATGTGTTTTTCTTTCTATTGTATTTGCATTTGGCAATTACATTTATAATTAGGGATTTTTCTTGTCTTTGATTCAGGTGTATATAGTAATTCCCACATTGACGTTTGTGCATTGTGCTGCCGTTCTTTTCATTAATGATAATTAAGAGTAAAATCACAGAGTGGCTCTCACGAACGTTTGACTACTATTCAGCACGTTGTATGGTGTCACAAAACCTCACTATGCTAGACGCTCTAATGTCCAAGGCGGTACCTGAAACAGCTTAAGATGCGTGTAGCATTACTTGGTCTACAAGATTTTAACTTCATTGATACGATATTTGCAGTGAAAAAATAAATGTTTTTGAACTTTAAACCGAAGTGCCGGAAAACAACTTTCTGTTACTTTACTAGGGACATTATAACAGTACGAGTGGTTTTCTTCTTCCGTGCACTGTGACGCAGTGATTCTGTGATCCGCAGGTGATGCGCACATAGCTCTGTTAATAACCTATGGGAAATTATTATTTTTCTTTTTCATAAACCACTCTAACGTTTGCATGTTCTTATAGCCTAATAAATTCCTCCTGTGGGCAAATTTTGAATTATGTGTGTCGGATGGCAACTTTTGGCATGTAACAATGAATTACCTGATTTCGGCTTTCTATATATAGTGCTAATTACGCATTGGTTGTCATGAAAAAGAAAAAAATTTCCCATAATTTCCCAAAGGTTATTAAACAGAGGTTACATCACTGATTCATATTCAAGAACTATACAATCAGTAGAAAAAAGATATAGGATACACTATTGGATAAAGAGAAATATTAGGGAGAAAAAGAGGAAAACACAGTTTACTTTACTACCCAATATAGTTCTCAAATTTTCTCAGTTTGTCAAAATAATAAAAACAGTTTTTACCTATTTTATATGTCGATCCCATACTGAAATCTATAATTGTCAACAATGTTGTAAAATTTTGGCAAAAAAAAATCCCACACAAAGGAAATATATTTGTCACCTATTATTGTTACTGGTGATCCAACAATACAGCGTTGTCTAATAGTGGATACAAACAAAAGGGCATGTAAAGCTCCTATATGTAAAGCACAGGCCCCGTCTCCTGACCCATCCACCACCCCCCCCCGGCACCCGGGCCGTGCTGAAGACCAGGACACTCACTTCAAATAGATAAATTGACAGAATCCTCAAAAGCATCTCCATCTGACACCCCAAGCAGGTCAGCCAACTGGTACACTCCCCCACTATCCCCCAGCCAACTCTCACTCTTTAGACCCTATTTAAACAGCAAGAAGAGAAGTGTCAGCGTTCTCTTTGACTGCTTACGCCCCGCACCACCTGCGCTCTAGTGCCCCATTCCCTCCCCACCAATTTGTCCATCCTATATCTTACATCTATCATCACTCACATAGCAGCAATTTGTAACCTCTCCTCTCTCTCCTCCTCACTCGGTATCTTTTTCCATCTTCTTCAAACACGCCATCATAACCCCTTTAGCTGAAAAACCCCACTCTGCTCTGGACCCATCCTGTTTCAGGATAACTACCCAGACGCAGGAGAATTAGTGTTTAATTAGAGTTTTCTCTAACCTTCCCTTCATCTCCAAACCCTGGAACTCTTGGTCTACTCCCGTTTAATCCGCTATCTCATCCGCTAACTCTCTATCTTGACGCCTCTGCAAATCAGGTTTTCCCGCACCCTAACACTCAAGGTAACTGCTCAAACTAAAGTCTCCAATGATCTCCCTCACTCTAAATCTCAAGGCAAGCTACTCATTGTTGTCGTCTTCTGGATCTCTCTGCACAATTTGACACTGTGATCATCAACTCTCCTCACATGCCACACCATTGCCTCCAGACACACCGCTCCTCTGGTCTCATCTTACCTTAATCCGCTACTTCATGTCTCATTTGCAGTTCTACCTCCCTCATCCTCTTCCACTTGCTGTCGGGTTCCCAGGTTCCCGTTCTTCGGTCCCTCATCACCTCTTCTCAATCAATACAGACCCCATTGGACAGAACATCAGCAGATTTGCTTCCAGTACCATCTCTACGCTGATACACCCCATTATACAACCTCCACCCGAGACATTCACTCTGCCCTCTACAAAACACCATTGACTGCCTGTCTGCTGTCTCAGACATCATGTCTTCCCTGCATCCTAAACTAACCTCACTGAAAACTGAACTTCTAGTCATCCCACCATCAACTAACAGACCTTACCCTGCCATTTTCTGTCTCATGTGTGGCACACCATAACTCCTAGGCAGAAGGCCCGCCTGTCTTGGGTTATACTCAACTCTGTTCTGTTCCTACACCCCATATATCCAATCCCTTGCCCACTCCTTGTCAACCTGCAACTCAAGAACATCTCCATAATCCGTCCTTTTATCTCACTGTGGAGAGACAACGTCAAACTTCTCGGTTGTTGCTCTTATTCATTCTCGTCTCGACTACAGGTAACTCCTTGCTTAGTCGTCGCTCCCTCTGTGCAAACTCCTCCCCTCTCTCAATCTGTCCTGAATGCAGCAGCCAGCTTGTCTTCTTTCCAGGCCCTATAAACTGATGCCGTTACCCTGGCATCACTGTACTGGTTCCTATCCATACAGATACAACATAAACTCATCACTCTCACTCATAATAAAGTACTCCAACCCCAGCGCTGCTCCTCCCACATCTTCTCCTCATCCTCTGTCTACAACCCTACCCGCTCTCCAACCACTCTGCTGATGAAATCAGTACACTCATCAATCAATCCAAACCTCCCTGCCCGTCTCCAAGATTTCACATGTGCAGCTCCATTCTCTGGAACATCTACCGTGGGCATCAGGCACACTCATAACTCTCTTAGCTTTAAAATGCCCTGAGAATTACATCTTCTCACTCTGGCCTCCAGGAATCCCTAATGCTAACCCCCCCACTCTCCCCCTCACTCTCCCTAGCACACTCATCTCATTTTCGGACACTAACTTATATAGATGTACTGTTTGGTTGCCAGTTCATCCGAATCTACTATAAAACAACCCATATTTATATAACATGCTGGAACCATTGTACATCTAGCACTTCTACCCCTCGTCCTTCCCGTACACCCTATAGATTGAAGCTCTTTCGAGCAGGTCCTCTCACCTTGTGTCTCACCTAAAATAGCTTTTCATTGAGCAATGTATTGCTTGTGTCCTGTACCTATACACCCTTCCAAAATTGTAAAGTGCTCAGCGATATGTTTGGCGCTATATAAATACAGATTATATTATTAATATAAGGGCAGTTGAAAATGGCGGTCAGAAAACAATGCGCACTTGTCAAAAATGCAAAAATCTGTTAGTTTAAATCAGCAGTAACTAATAAAGAATATAAGAATAAGAGATAAGTAAATTGCCATACCTCATCACGTAGTGTACATGATTTTTTGTAATGCATGTAATTGTACAGTACATAGGAGCATGCACATCTATAAACTTATCTGTTCTTTTCATTAGTGAACATGTATATACATCACTCACCCAATCTTAGATCATATCCGGAGCCACCCGGCAATTCCAGGGATAAACACATAGCAAGTGACATCTTTCGACTAATATTGGAAAAGGGTTAAAAACAATAAGAGGAGGTGACTGGTTAATAGCATCTGAGGGACAAGAAGCCTTCTGGATCCTCACTCTTAATACGAGGTATCCATTAGGTCTAAATTATAAAAGTGTCCTGATATATATTTATTAGATGTGTTTTCCTTTTTTCCTTCCTTCTTTTTTTTTTCTTCCTTTTTGGTTTATTCTTCTTTTTTCTTTTTTCCTTTTTTTTGTTTATATTATGTGTGTTTCTTTCTATTGTATTTGCATTTGCAATTACATTTATATTTGGATTTTTCTTTGTTTGTTCGTTATATATAGTATTCACATTACGTTTTGCATTGTGCTGCATTCTTTTCATTAAGGATAATTAAGAGTTAATTCTCAGGTGCTCTCCGGACGTTTGACTATATTAGCACGTTATTGTGTCACACGCACTATGCTACGTCTAAGGGTCCAAGGCGGGACCTGAAACGCGTAAGATGCGTGTGCATTACTTGGCGTCAAGATTTTAACTTTTGATACAATTTTTGGGATGTGATTAATAAATGTTTTTGGAACTTTTAACCGAAGTGCCGGAATAACTTTCTTTCTTTACGTGGACATTATACCAGGAGCCGAGTGGTTTCTTCCGTGCACCGGTGTCCAGTGATTCAGGATCCGCAGATGAGCGCACAGAGCATTCAATTGTACTATTGAGATGGTGCTGTTCACCCTATCAGAACCACAGTTGAGTGCCATATCAAGACCCTGTAGGTCAGAGTGCAGGGGTGACGGGCAAGGGACCTCCAGAGGAGCGTTGTCAGAGAGTTGTTGTAGCAGGTCACCAATAGAGATGGCTTTCAGGGGAGCCAGTGAGGAGGAGAAGCCAGGCTGTGAGAAGAGGTCAGGCTCCCCTGGCACTTCAGTGGCCCAGTTCATGGCGCTATTCTGAGGTTGAGACGAGTCATTGTAAGACCCTGATGGGGTTAATGAAGCTGGCAGGTCATATGGGGAAGGGGACACCATGTCAGGGCATTGAAGCAAGCCCTTCTCCAAACTAAGTGGATGCTCAGAGGCACTTATGGCGCCGGTCTGGTGTTCCCGTGAGGAGAGTTGCCAGGGGTTCCGGGTGCTGACCTGTGCGGAGGGTGAGTCCCTCCCCTGTGCCTTGTCCATCGCTGCTGCTGGCACTGGAACGGGTGGAGGTGAAGGCCGCTGCAGCACGTCCTCTCCGAGGAGGGGGGCGTCGGATCGCCTTTGTCCGGGTGCTTCCACGGAGGCGAGAGGCGGCTGGAAGCGATGGAGATTCAGGTCCGGTGAGTACGGCCGCGGCACGACAGGTCTGAGAGGAGGCGTGCACCTCTATCCCTCACCGACACTGGATCCTGGTGGGCAAGATGGCGCTGTTTGTTCCGGAGCTCGGGAAAGCGAGTTGTCCTCCCAGAGCTCCTGCAGCGGGGCAAAATAGTTTAAGATAGCTATGACCTGCGCTGTATAGGGGTTCTTATCAGCAGATGCCTGCCTCTTGGCTCTTCTCTGGTCCATTTTAGTCGCCCAAAATCGCTGTAGCAAGAAGTTCTATGCAGATCCCATGCAAAGCACATCTTCATCCACACATCGCTAGCCACGCAACCCCGATATTATATATTTTTATATTAATTTTCTATGTTCACATTTTTCATTAAATTTAAATAATTAAATTATATACAGTTTGATCATTATAATAAATTACATTTTATTAATGTACTGGAGCAAGTTGAGAAATATTGGACATTTTTTCCCCTTAGAGCAAATCTAGCTTCACTTCGACTCCTCAGGCTCAGGTAGACCACATTGAAATAGGTCTGCCTGTTGGAGCAGTAATGCGCCTAGTTTTGCCGAACCACATTCATATATGTGTCTAATCTTTCGAATGGAGTGCGACACGCCCCCAGAATGCCCCCACAACATCCCTTCATGTTAGGCGCATTTGAAAGTGTCGAGTCTTACGAACAATGCGCATAACACATACGTTAGGCGCACTAGACATCGTAGCTGGCTCAGTTAAGTGCAATGTACTCCAGAAAAAAAGTGAAAAACCCTCTCATACATGTCACCCAAAATCTTACGATACATGGCCCCATTCATTCTTTCATGTACACGAATCAGTCGTCCGGGTTCCTTTGCAGAGAAAGGCAGCCCCAAAGCATGATGTTGCCACCCTCATGCTTCACAGTAGGTATGGTGTTCTTTGGAAGCAACTCAGCATTCTCTCTCCTCCAAACACGACGAGTTGTGTTTCTACCTAACAGTTCTACTTTGGTTTCATCTGACCATATGAGATTCTCCCAATACTCTTCTGGATCATCCAAATGCTCTCTAGCAAACTTCAGATGGCCCCGGACATGTACTGGCTTAAGCAGGGGGCACAAGTCTGGCACTGCAGGATCACCAGTACCTGGTGGCGTAGTGTGTTACTGATGGTAGCCTTTGTTACGTTGGTCCCAGCTCTATGCAGGTCATTCACTAGGTCCCCCCGTGTTGTTCTGGGATTTTTGCTCACCGTTCTTGTTATAATTTTGACCACAAGGGGTTAGATTTTGCGTGAGCCCCAGATTGAGGGAGATTATCAGTGGTCTTGTATGTCTTCCAATTTTTAATTATTGCTCCCACAGTTGATTTCTTTACACCAAGCTGCTTGCCTATTGCAGATTCAGTCTTCCCAGCCTGGTGCAGGACTACAATTTTATTTCTGGTGTCCTTCGACAGCTCTTTGGTCTTCACTAGAGATGTGCGAATAGATTCTAACGAAGTGGACTTCGTTTAGAATTTCAGGAAAACTTCGATTCTGAATGAAGTTGAAGTTTGGGGTGATTCACAGGAACGAAGCGTGTTTTTAATTGATACTATGGCCGCGAGCACATGGCGTTACATGGCAAAGAACTCTGGGAGGAAGAAAGGAACATCCTCAATGACACGTGCAGAGATGAAGCCAATCAGAGACCGGCGGGATTCTGTGACGTCACCGCACTATATAAGTCTGGACGCGACGCTGGCAGCTCACACTCCTCTCTCTGTGCCGTGCTGTAGCTGCTGCTGTCTCTCTAGCTCTCTCTGTGATCTCTCAATCAAGAAATAACTTTTATACATCGATTTTTTTGGGGGGGGGTTTCACAGCTTTTCCCAGAGACTGCTTCTCTTACGTTCTAATTTAGATTTTGTGGGTTATTGAAATTGAAGTCCAGTGTGCATCCAATTCAGCTGCATATACATTTTAATGATATCTGGTCAGTTCTGGAGCACATTGAATATCCAAGGTTATCTAAGCCTGTTTTTGCTGTTGTATTCAGTTAAAGAAACAGTGTTTTTACAATCCACATACCAGTTAATTTTTGGTTGCTCATTTCTTTTGTGCAATTTATATCCAAGGGTTAATTACACAGGTGATAAAGGAAAAGTTTGCTGAACTTTTTATTAGGTGCCGATTTTTAAAAGCTGGGGGAATTTTTCTTTGCTGATTTGTAAGGGAAAAAGGTCCACAAACTGCCCCCAAGATATAAAATAAATTAAAATAGAAAAAATCTTTAGAGCCTATAAAAAAGCATTTCCTTTCAGCCTCGTCTGTCTATCCGTGTCCCCGTACCTTTTGCCTCTGCCCTTGACCATGAACCATTGTCCCCTGTCCTAAACCTTACCCCCGTCTCGATCCGAGTTTCCCTTACGATTTTGTACCAGCTAACCTGGGCTGCCCCCGCAACAAGTCACTCAGGCGATGACAAATAAGGGTTTGCCCGCATGAAAGGGCCTAGCAAACGGAAAGGTGTCAGCATGACCCTGCCATGGCCGACTTTAAAAATTTAAAAGGGGTGTATCCTGTCTGTTTGGGGATCTTCCAAAAAATCTTTAAATTTTTCCTTTCTTGTTATGAGTTACCCTCATATGGGGTTGAATTCCAATTTTGGAAAAATGTCACATATGGCCTGTTTGGGGGGGCCGGTCTGCCGCTGCAGCTTTAAGGAGGGGGGTTTTTTGGCGGGTTTTTTTAAGGGAACGGCTGAAGTGTTTTGCAAAGTTTCCTGGCCCTTTTTTAAAATTGTCTTGCAGATGGTGGAAGACTTTAACAACCAGATTGAACTGTATGCCATGCCTCCACTATCCCAGCGCGGCCCCTCCCCCCTTTTTTCCATCTCCTGTCACAATGGTTTAATTTTATTGTGGGGGGAAAGCCCCAAATTGGATTCTCTTGCATGCCCCGGGCTTTTCCCTCTTTGTGGATTTTCGTTGCCCGGGGGGAATACTTGTCCACGGGGTTCATAAAAAATCTTTAACCCCTTTCTTGTTCACAAATTTCTCCCTTTTCATCATTTTCCCCCTGTTCATCCAATTTCCCCCCCTTTTCATAAATTTTTCCCCTGTTAATATTTTATTCCTTTTAAATAAATTTTCCCTTTTCCCATCATTCCTGTCCCCCATGAAAACCCCTTTCCCTACTTTTCCCTGACCTCGAATCTCCACGCCTGCCCTGACCTGGGGGCCTGACCTTGACTACGAGTTTAGTCTTACGATTTGGGTTTACCCCCGCTGGCCTGGGGCTGTACCGCAAGCTGTCGCCCCGGGTAAGCGACCTGGTGGGACTCCGCTGCAGAAAGCCCATCCCCCCTTGCGGCGACCTACTTAGCCCGGCTCCCTGGCGTGGCCGCTACCACCGCTTGCGGTGGCCAAGGAGCCACTCCCCTGTCGTTACAATGGCAAAAAAGGTGAAACCAGTTTCCTGGCCGTTCTTTAAAGGGTGCAGAGTCACCACTTGAAAAAGGAGGGACTGCAGTACCCCACTTACAGGGAATGGTCAGCTTCTGCCCTTTAGGGATGGCTAGACGCATATGCTGTCTCTTTTTCAAAGCTCAGGGAGACTGCTGGACCGAGTGCCGAGGAGCAGGATACTGGACCGGGGATATTTAAAAGCGGAGTTGTCTTCGGGAGAGATGGTGGCCCCCGATGCCCGAAATGGGAGGGTGCCACTGGGTGCTGCTGCGTTGGGACAGCTGAAACACGTATGGAGACACTGCATGATGTTGATGCAGGGCTGTGGGGCCAACGTTAGGTCCCTGCCAACTGATTCTACCTATAGTTAGGTTTGCCTCCGCTGGTGTCTCGTCAAAATACTGGCACACCGCCGAGTCGATAATTTTACCACCAAAGCTCCGCACTGACTGACTGTTACCACCGCTGACCCGGTGAGCCCCTGTGCCACTACTTTCTGGGACCTGCCAAGTGGGTGGTCTAAATCGTGGCCATTTGGCTCCCAAACTCGCACTGCTGCCACCCTGCTGACTCCGGCCACACTACGACTTACGGGCTCCCGCCACTGCCGGGACACGCAAGCTGCCGAGCTCTTTCCCAATGATAATGATGAACCCCCTTTTTACACTGTTGGTCTGGGTCAGCTCATAGCATCACATGGCTTTCAAAACTCCCAGTATGTGATGACACCCAACTTTACTTTCCCGGGCCCCAGACATTAATTTCTCTACTGTCCAAGACCCCAGATTGTCTGTTGCCCCAAATCCTCCTTTCTTCTCCTCCCGTCTCCTAAAACTGAATGTTGTGAGAACGGAATGCTTCCAGGGTGGGGGACAATGGGTATTTGGGGTAGGCGAACTCGTAGGGCACCACTTCAACCCAGGGAAAAAAAGGGGGGCACAAGGAGGCATGGAATGGGCTGAATTTTCGTTTGGGGGGGCACTTTATGCCTTGTTTAACTAGGGCACCTTTCCTTGTTCCAGCCTTGCTTGCTTTATCCGGCTCCCAAGTGCGATCAGCTACAATCGATTAGTGGGTTTGCCTGTCACTGCCCTCCCACTCAACGGTGTCACTGTACAAAGCCTGACCACTCACAACATAACCCCACATTGCAACTCTCCCTCATTCACTATTTTGCCTGCTTCTGGCAAGAAGAGCGGATGTCTTCCCCCACCCCTTTGCTGCCCACTGTCACTCAAATTATTTTGTCCTCACTGTATAGTGGCACAGAGGCCACAGCACATAGTATTTTCTGGGTGTGGGAAGCAAACGGGACAGAGGTGGGTTCGAGGACAGGTGAGGGCCCCTTTACCTCTCCCCGGGCCATGCTAACTAAGAGTTGTGTCTGACAAACCCATCGACTCTTGGCTGGGGTTGTCAGATGTCATCTGGGAGAAAGTGTATGACCTAGTGTGTGGTCAACACATGGCCGCTAGATAACACCGGAAGCTTTGGCCTCGCAATGGGACCCCTGCTGTGATGTCCCCTTACTGTGCTGCGACCTGTGGCTGCTCCAGGAACCTACTATTGTGTTCTTTGACGCTATTGTAGGATCTTAGCCCTCAGCTTGTTTTATCCAGCTGGCGCTACCATGACTTTATCAGGCTGCATTCCCGCTTCACTTATTTGGTCAGTTTTGTCCAAATAAGTGCCCAGGGAATTGAAGAGTGAAGCGATTCTAATAGCAGCGGCAGTCATGTGTGTGTCATACTAAAACACAGCATTGTATGAAGACCAAACCAAGCTCCCTCTACATATCTGAGCATGGCACAATGTTCTACAGCACCCTACAGGCTCTCTGCAGCCACGAAATAGCTGTTATTTAACGCGATTCGTCGCAAATTTATTTGGGTCGAAACTAATTTTGTTGGAAAATTCGGCAAATCGAATTTATGAGAAATTCACCCATCTCTATACAAACTCCTATAGTGCCCCAAATGGTAATAATTACCCCCTTGTAGGTAAATATTTGCCCCCTGTGCCCAGGTTGTAGCCCTCTTTAGCCAAGTAGTTGCCCCCTCTAGCCAGGTTATTAGCCCCTCTAGCCAGGTTACTGCCCTCTGTAGCTAGGTTACTGCCCCGTTTAGACAGTAATATGCCCCCTGTAGCCAGTAATATGCCCCTTGTAGCCAGGTTATTAGCCCCCTGTAGCCAAGTTACTGCCCTCTTAGCCAGTAATATGCCTCATTTAGCCAGGTTACTGTCCCCTTAGCCAGGTAATATGCCCCTCTTAGCCAGGTAATATGCTACCTTTAGCCAGTAATATGCTCCCCATAGCCAGTAATTTGCCCCCTTAGCCAAGTTATATGTCCCTTTAGCCAGTAATATGCCCCTTTAGCCAAGTTATATGTCCCCTTAGCCAGGTAATATGCCCCCTTAACCAGTTATATGTTATATGCCTCCTTAGCCTAGTTATTTGTCCCCTTAGCCAAGTTATATGCCCTCTTAGCCAGGTAATATGCCCTTTAGCCAGTAATATGCCCCCTTAGCCAATAATATGCCCCCTTAGCCAGTAATATGCCACCTTAGCCAGTAAAATACCCCCTTATCCAGCAATAGGCCCCCTTAACTAGTAATATGCCCCCCCTTAGATAATAAAATAAAAATAAAAACACCTACTCACCTCAGCACGGTCCGCGTGTCCTGGTCCTGCAGCTTGAGAACGGTGTAAGCGCTGTGATGTCATCACGCCACTTAAGCCTTCTCGCGGGGCCAAGGACCTCCTGGGCAGCACAGAGGCTGCCAGCTTAGGAGACCCAGCGTCGCAGGGGGGTGATGAAAGCGGTGCGTCACATCCCCTGCGACGCTGAGGTCTATGTACAGCGCTTACCAAGCGTTGTACATACAGGGGAGAAGACAGGACAGTAACGATCCGTCCTGCCTTCTCCCTGACTCTGACTGCGCGGCCGCTGTGAAACGGCCGTGCAGTCAGAGATCGGCGGGCGGTGCCCGCACCTAGGAGCGCTCCAGGCCCACGGCAGCGGCCTGGAGCACGTAGAGATTCGGGGCACAGGCAGATTTTGTGACCCGAATAAAACTGCCTAGCGACGCCCCTGCACCTCACCCACTGTAAGTCTGGCCCTGCTATCTGCGTGTTAACCCCTTAAGGACCCGGCGTTTTTTTTGGGTGACACGTTCGTTTTTCCCTCCTCGCCTTCTGAAAGCCATAACTTCTTTATTTTTCCACCTATATAGACACATGAGGGCTTTTATTTTGCGGGACAAGATGTACTTTCTAATGGTGTTATTCACTATACTATAGAATATACTGGGAAACCGCAAAAAAATTCCAAGTGGGACAAATTGTTACGGCGTTCAATCTTCGGTAAATATAATGTATTAACTGTATTCTAAAGGTTGTTACGTCTCCGGCAATACCAAACATGTAGGGTTTCCGTTATGTTTTGGTACCGTAAAAAAATTCCAAACATTTTCTATTTTTGAAATTTGCGCCACGGCGCCATTTTGTGCGACCAATAACTTTTTTGTACTAACACCTACGGACGTCAGTGAGGGGGCATTTTTTGCGGGCTGAAGTGTACTTTTTATCGCTAGCAGTTTGGAATGCATGCGACTTTTTTGATCATTTTTATTCCATTTTTGAGTGACGTAAAATGACCAAAAAACGCAAGTTTGGCGTTTGGAATTTTTTTTCTTCTACGGTGTTCAGCATACGGGATAAATGATGTTATATTTTTATAGATCGGACTTTTTCGGACGCGGCGATACCAAATATGTGTAACTTTTTTATTATTTTAATGATTTTATTTGTAAAATGAGGAAAGAGGGATGATTTGAACTTTTAATACTTTTTTTTTGTACTTTAAAACTTTTTTTTTTTACTGTAACATTGAGGCCACCTATGGTACTTGACCACTAGGTGGCGCGATTGTTAATACAACCTAATGCATTGCATAGGCAATGCATTAGGGTGTACAAAGATGGCGGTTTCCCCACTTCCTGTCTGCGGACGGAAGTGGGGCAAACCGGCCAGGGTAAGTGACGGGAGCCTTCCCAAGGCTCCCCACCACAATACCCGGTGATCGGATCGGCGCAGCATAGCTGCGCTTATGCCGATCACCGCACCGATCGGTGCGCGGCACCAATCGCCGTTAATTCAGACGCCGCAGCCATCTTTGCCACGGCGCCTGATGGGTAAAACAGCGCCAGCAGGCGGAGCCACCCGCCGGCGCTGTTACTGCCGGGTGTTAGCGGCGATTTGCCCAAGGTCGTTAAGGGGTTAATAGATGACGGATGCCAGCCCTGGCTCTCACCGCACCCACTGTAAGTCTGGCCCTGCCAGCTGAACCTCCATGTTAATAGATGACTGACGCCAGCCCTGGCTCTCACCATTAGGGGCAATCAGGAGAGCTTCAAATTTCTCTAAAAAATAAGATTTTGAAAAAGGTAATTTCTTTTAGGTTATGTAGTGTTAAAAAGGGCTCCAGGGCTGGACACAAATTGCACAATTTTCTGGGGCTGGAGTCACTAGGGGGTCACATCATCTGATCTTTAGGGGAGTCTGTCCCTAATCACTGAAGAAGGATTTTGAGGAAAAATTAAACCAGTGAATTCATTCGCCGAATTACTCTCAGAAGCCAGGATGGCAAATGTCTTCTCAACTAAGAAGTGTTTTTGGAATGATTAGGACATTTGTATTACTTATGGGGTGTGCGAATCAATTAACACATCTATATGTGTAAAAATACCTTTTAAACTGCAGAGAGGGGGCGTATGTTGTATGTTATCACACTTGACAAAAAAAGCAAAATGAAAATAATGTAAAACTATAAATAAAAGTTCCCTAAATAAATTACGGAAACAAATATGGGTTACCAAAAAATATTCTAAGTGACAAATAGTGTAAAAATAGCATAGTGGCACTTTGTGATCTCTGGGTCATGCAGGTTTGAGGGTCATGCTGTGGTACAGGTCTGGGATAGTCAATGTCCAGTTCAACTAAAATACTGCTTCAAATACTACTTTCTTCCGTCACTTTTTGATCTGTGGGTCATGCAGGTTTGAGGGTCATGCTGTGGTACAGGACAGGTATAGTCAATGTCCAGTTCAACTAAAATGGTGGTTCAAAGACTACTTTCTTCCGGCACTTTTTAATTTGTGGGTCATAAAAGTTTTTGAGTCATGCTGCGGTACAGGACATAGATAGTCAATGTCCAGTTCAACTAAAATAGTGGTTCAAAGACTACTTTCTTCTGGCACTTTTTTTTCCAATAATACATTTTTTGTTGAAAATTTTAAGAAGATAACACATATAACACAGCGTACAATTCGAATATACATATAGTTTGTACAAGAAATGTGTTAGATTAAGAGCATAGACCAATGATTTGAACACCAGATAGTACACAATAGATTGCAAGATGACCATTTTATAACAAATACTGTAGTTAAGGAACAAATAAGTGGATTATTAGAGGAAAAATTGTTAATGATATTGTTCACAATTACCAAGAAAGATCTATAAGTAAATCCGGTAATGGTGCAGATGTGTGTATGAAATATTAAGTAGACAACTACTGAAATGTAATCAACTAAATTTCAGCTAGGCTCTGTAATAAAATCATGCCAGATTTAGACAGATCTTAACAAACGGGAGACATCACTATTTTGTGGTTAATTTGATCATTACAGTTCAATCGTAAGCTTACAAAATTCTTGTACTCAACTCCAAACAGAAAAACTGGGGGAAAGACAGGAAAAAAGGGGGAGGGAAAGTAGGAAGGAGTGGAGGGGTATCGGGTCACATCGGCAAAACCATCACCATATTGTTAGAGACGGGTAATTATATTTGTGAGAACTTGTTGTCTTCCATCCATTCTGACCAATGCAAGAAAAATGTTGAGGATTTTCCTTCTCTAAATGCTAAGATTTTTTCATACATACAATTGGTGGAGACGATTTCTGAGACTTCAGTAATGGAGGGAGGGAGCATAGATTTCCAATTCCTAGTAATGGCCAGCTTAGCTGCTGAGAGGATATGGCATACTAACTTTCTATTTATTAGAGGGACTATGTCTATGCCAATTAGGAATAGAGCGAATTCTGGGGAGTGTGGGCATTGTATTTGAGCGTATTTAGAGGATAATGATGTGATGTTTCTCAAGAATTGTGTCAGTAGCGGGCAACTCCAAAAAATGTGAATAAGAGACCCTTGATGGCCACATCCTCTCCAACAAACCGCAGGGTGTGATGGATATATAAACGATAGACGGAGAGGGGTATAATACCATCGAGTTAAAAGTTTCTGATATTGTTCCTTAAAACTAGAGGAAGCAGGAGATTTGTGAGCCCAATGTAACGCTGTTGCCCATTGATTCCGAGAATGAGATGCCCAGTTCCTGTTCCCACTTAAGGATATCATCCGTCTTAACAAAATCAAGGTTATTAGTAATTATATTGTATATAATTTTATAGCTCTTTTGAGATTTTGAGAGTTTGTGGACAAGTATAGATAGTATTGGTGTAAGGATTCTAATTTTCTTTGTAGATTTCGGTTTTAGAAAATTAGCAATTTGGCTATATTGAAAAATATCTTTAGATGGAAGGTTGTATTTGTCTTGAAGGGAAGAAAATGGAAGAAGTGTATCTTTCGTAAACAAATCCTGAACACATGTTATACCTTGGTTTTACCAGCAATTGATAGAAATTTTAGGCAGAGGGATAGATAGTGTCGGTATTGGGATCGGGTGATCACAAGCGGCTATAAGAGGGTATGCATCAGGGTTCAACATGTTCCAATATTTTAATGATGTAGTAATCAGCAAGGAGTGGGTACCTTCGTTTGAAGCTACAGAGTATGGGTTAGTCAACCTAGCCTTTAAGGACACGGAAGTCAGCATGTCGGCTTCTATAGTTACCCATAGTTTATTGTCAGAAGTATTCCACCAATGTTGAATTTGGTCGATGGAAACCGCCATATGGTAAGCTTCCAACGAAGGAAGGCCCAAACCTCCAAACCTCTCATTTTTATGCATAATATTCGATTTAACACGGGGACGTTTTGATTGCCATATATAATTATTCATTTGAGATTGGAACATGGAAAATATGGAATTTGAGATAAATATAGGTAAAGTTCTCAGGAAATACAAAATCTTAGGAAGAATAAGCATTTTGTAAAGAATAATACGGCCTAACCATGAGTTATCAATTTTGGAGATTCTATCCAGTTCCTTTTGCAAATTTTGATGTAAAGGAACAAAATTAGATTTCAATAGTTTTTAGTGAGTACTATCCCTAAATAAGGAATGGAATGGGATTGCCATTGGAATAGATAGGAAGTTTTAAGTTTAGAAACCTCTAATGATTTTAAGTTGAAGTCTAGAACCATGGATTTGGAAGAGTTAACTTTGTAATAAGAAAGTTTGCTAAATGTGTCAAGTATTTTGATAAGAGTAAAGATTTGGAGGGATTCAACAAAGACAATATCACATCGTCGGCAAAGAGAGAAATGGTGTGGGAATTTTTTGCTCTCTGGATTCCTGAAATTGACGGATCGGAGCGGATGGATTCTGCCAGAGGTTCCATGATAAGCACAAATAATAGGGGAGAGAGAGGGCACCCCTGTCGCGTACCGTTTGTTATTTGAAAAGGTTTAGAAAGGAGGCCATTAGATAAGACTCGGGCCGAAGGTGTGGAATAAAGGGACTGTATCGCTTGGAGTATAGGTCCTGTGAACCCAAAGTTTTCTAGTACTTTAAAGGCAAATATCCAGTGAATCCTATCAAAGGCCTTCTCTGCATCTAATGAAAGAAGCAGAGAAGGCAATTTCTGGGTTTCAATGTGATGAATGATGTTTAGCAAGCGTCTAGTTGCATCTGGGGCCTGTCTACCCTTAATGAATCCCACCTGATCAGCCCTTGTCAGCAACGGCAATATATCCACCAGTCGATTTGCAATCATTTTGGCGTATATTTTTGTGTCCGAGTTTAATAAAGAAATTGGTCGAAAGTTAGCAGGAGAATCAGGGGATTTTCCTGGCTTAGGAATTGTGACTATAGTCGCTTGTAGCATTTCCGCTGGTAAGGTACATTCCGCCATTGCCGAGTTACAGAGCTCGACCAGGTGTGCACTCAGAACTGAGGAGAAGGCTTGAAAATAT
Source organism: Phyllomedusa bahiana (assembly GCA_025379985.1). Lineage (NCBI taxonomy): Eukaryota > Metazoa > Chordata > Amphibia > Anura > Hylidae > Phyllomedusa > Phyllomedusa bahiana. The sequence goes on along the minus strand of JAODAL010020300.1, from coordinate 42,365 downwards.
TCAATAGAGAAACCATCTGGTCCTGGAGCTTTCCCTCTAGGAAGAGTGTGTATAGTACGAGACACTTCCCCCAGAGAGAATGGGATGTTGATTTTGTTTAAGATATCTTGGGGTACAGAAGGGAGGTGAAGAGAAGATAAAAATGTTTGGATTGCATGGGGAGGTGGGTGTTGAGTTGAGGGATCACCTTTTAAATTATAGAGCTTGGTGTAAAAGTCACTAAAGGCGTCAGCTATGGATTGTGGGTTTGTTATTTTATGCGATCTATTAGTGGACATCAAGTACGGAATGGCGGATTTGTGGCGAATTGAGGCGACTCTTTTAGCCATTAATTTAGAAGGTTTGTTTAAAGATTTGTAGTAGGTTAGTTTAATATTCTTAGTCTGATTATCAAAATTCGCTAAAAGATGTTCTCTCATGGCTTGTCTGGTTTTGTAGAGTTCAAGGTGATTTGACTGAGATGGAGTTTGCTTTTGTTTATTTTCTAAAGTAGACAAAGTTTTCACTAGCTCATCCCACTTTTTAAGTCTATGTCTTTTGATTTTGGAGGATAGTTGTATTAGGATACCCATTATGAAAGCTTTATGTGCATTCCATAAGACAAATGGGTTGGTAATGGAGTTTTGGTTTAGATCGAAATATTGTGTTAGATGTTTCAAGATTGTTTTTTGATGAGTGGGATCTGATAAAACCCTAACGTTGTTTTTCCATGTAAATGGCACAGGGCCAGTCGATTCTAATTTTAACGACAATGAAACAGGGGCATGATCAGACCAAGAGATAATGCCAATGTCACATTTATCTACTTTTTGCAGAGTCCATTTGTCCACCATGAACATGTCTATTCTGGAATAAGATTGGTGTCTTGCCGAGTAGTAAGTAAAATCCTTTTCCGATGCATGGAGACATCGCCAGGCATCGTATAGGGAGGCTTGAGAGGTCCAGTGCTGAAGACTTTTGTAAGACAGAGTGAGGTTCGATGAAGAGTCCATCGAGGGGTCTGAGATGATATTGAAGTCGGCGCAGATAATGAGTGTGCCCTGCGAGACTTTTTTCGCTTTTTTAAGAGTTTTGTTTACAAATCTGATTTGGCAGGAGTTGGGAGCATAAAGATTTACTATTGTATACATTGCGTTGTTGATTTCACAGACCAATATCATAAATCTATCCCCGGGGTCTAATATTTGATTGAGGAGACGAAAGGCGATCGTATCTTTGATGGCAATAGCTACCCCAACTTTCTTTTTGTCTAGGCAGGAGAAGACAATATGGGGATATTTAGGGTGGTGGAGTCTATGCGTATCGCATTGGATCAGATGCGTTTCTTGTACGCATAAAACGTCAGCCTGCAGTTTGATAGCTTCCTTCCAAACCATTGAACGTTTAAAGGGACTGTTCAATCCCCTAACGTTCATTGAAACCAACTTTAACGCCATAAGTGGAGCAAGGTTGCCGCTGAGGTTAAAGGGTAGAACCTTACTACTGTAGTGCGTTAACGGTTATGAAACAATTGATTGATGGTTACCGATGTGACCAGGGGAGATAGGGGACGGGAAGAGATGGGGAAAACCGTTAAAAAATAACTTGTAATGAACATAAGTGGGCACTCTGCGCAAACTCCGGAGTGCGGATAATTTGCCTAAATAAGACATTAGAATTACAGCCCTTTTTGGGTTCAAGATGAGAGTACAAAGACAAGGTAAGTAAAATGCTTACTTAATTACAGTAGACCACTTCTTGGGTAGTTTGGAGACGGACGGGGCAGTAGAGGAAGAGGAGTCGTTTGCAGCGGGAAGGTTCCAGATGAGTAGCATCTTGTGGCCTTCTTCGGGAGAGGCTATGACATGTGTTCTTCTATCCCTCCGGATTATGAGTTTTGTTGGGAAACCCTAGCGGTATTGTATATTGTTGTTTCGGAGCACTGCCGTTACTGGGGCGAATTTCCTCCTTGCAGTTAGGGTGTATTGTGATAGATCAGCAAAAATTTTGATAGAAGAGTAGGGGCTGGGAAGCTGGTTGATTTGCTTTGCTGCTTGTAGAATATGATCTTTAGTATAGTAGAAATGAATTCTGGCCAATACATCGCATGGCACAGATTCGTCTAGGTTTTTGGGTCTTGGCAGGCGGTGAGCTCTATCTATAATGAGTTCATGCTTAGAGCAGTTAGGAAGCAATGCTTTGATGAGGCTTTGGAGGTAGTGTTGAAGGTCCGAGTTTGAGACTGTGTCCGGAATGCCCCTGAACTTAAGATTGTTTCTTCTACTCCTGTCCTCTAAGTCAGCGAGTTTCAGTTTGAGTTTGCTTAGTTCGTCTTCCACATTGTTGTGAGCATCGACTAACTCATTATGAGCTTGAGAAAATTCCTCCATTTTCGTTTCCACATGCTGTACCCTTTCTCCTACGCTGTCTAAGTCACCTTTTAAAGTGGAAATAGAGGATTGCAGACTATTCTGTAGGGAGGTACGGAGTGCTAACATCATGTCTTTCAACAGGGAGGGAGACACGTCTTGGTCAGTAATTTGGAATGAGTCCAAAGAATCTGGAGGGTGTTTAGAACCAGTAGCTGGATTGTTAGGTAGTGGCCGCGAATCAACATCCGAGTTTGCCAGTTTTGCTTTTTTTTTGACTGGGCTAGAAGGAAGGTTGTCCGGGAGCTCCATATCGGAAGGGGCGGCCTTAGAGTTGGTGTTGCTTCTTTTTAAGGACGAGGAATCTTTTCTGGGTTTGGTAAGTTGAACCGAGAGGTATTCGGAATGTGAAGAATGGGAAGACGAGCAGGAGGATTCCGAAAAAGTAGAGTCACCGTTCTGTGGATTCTTGGAGGATTGTCTAGTTAGAACCCCGTCCGTCTCCAAACCCCTCCCTAAATTGCTTTGTGCAAAGAAAGAAGTTAGATTTAGAGATTTACTTCTGTCCTTTGGTTTTTTGTGTGGACCCATTGAATGAAAATCGCTAAGGAGTATTGCAGTAGAGATAAGGGAGGGAACTAAGAATCTACCAAATTTTAGAATGGAGTGTCTACTTTACATTGTTGACGAAGCAGTGGGTGTTGCTGAACCCAGGGCCTTGAGAGGTGAAGAAAGTTAGAACATTTTGTCTAGCATCGTAGAACTATACTATACTATGGGCCTAGACGCCCATGTACAAACCAGTTGATGGTCAGAGGAGCAGAAATCCCTTATCCTTTAATTGGCCATTAAGGGTTGTGGAGATGCCCAAACTGAAAAAGATTGTAGAAGGACTAAGGTACCACTAGGTGATGGCAGAGTTCTATGCAAGAAAGACTTGGAAATATGCTGTAGTAGTATGATTCACAAGGTCTGTCTATATAGTTAGAGATAAATAGATTTTGACTATAACTTCAAATAGTATAAATTATACGATGTATGCTTGTCTGAATGAATCCAAAACAGATTTAGTAGGTCTTCCACAATTCCTGTAGGTATAGCATATCTATAAAAACATACATAGACACTTTGCACAGAAAATGTAATCCCCAGAACGGTAGATATATTTCTAGAGGTGTCCCTTGAGGAGATTAAGTGATTAAGAAGTCAGAGAGTGCAATGGAGGAGGAGAAAACTGAGTTTTGAGAGTGCCTCCTATTAGTGTATGCTATACAGAGAGTATATGGCCAATATGGAACCTATATAGAATTAGTAAAATTCAACACTCTATTAGATAAAGTACATGAACCACAATTCAGGTCTATAAACAACAGTAAAGAATTTCCCAAAACGTGAAGAGAGAATATGGTCTTATCTCTGAGAGAAGCTCTAGAAGCAGAAGCTCAGGGATTAGGGAATAAAATAGCTGCTAATAAATTTTGTAAGATAGCCCTAGGGATTATGCAAAATAAGGGAACAATAATTAACAGTATACCCCTAGGCCTTGTCACAGATACAGGTTATAGAGAATGAGGGAGAGGAGAAGAGGAGGGGTCTGCCAATAAACTCAGCCTTGTAGGATGCAGAGTAATTGGTTTTGTGTGAGGGAGAAGAAAGATTCAGAGGAGAAAAAGGGAGGGAGGAATAGTATCAGGATGGCAGGTAGGGTATATACAGGACCCTGCTTCACTCAGCTTTTAAGCGAGACTTGCCTTTGGTTGCTCTGCCGAGGTAAGTGAGAGGAGATGTCATCCGAACTGCCTAGCGGGCACCACCAAGATCGCCGAGCCCCTCGCAGGCCTAGGTTTAGGGTACAGAGCGGATATAGTGGAAGTATCTTCGGCCAAGAGACTCAGTCCTCTTTACTGTCCAGTGACCACGCTGCTCCCAACAGGAAGGAGAGCCGCGGCCCGTTAGAAGATCTGCTGTGGCTGCAGGTTCAGGACCGGCCTCCTAGCTGAGGGGGTGACATCCGGGAGGTAGATTGTCCCTTTGCTTTGATCGCCGGTACAATGAGGGTCTAGTCTCCCAGCAGGGGAGCATGCAGTGGGCACTCAGATCCCTGAGGGCCTTGCGTCTGTGGACGCGGTATGTGTGCCGCTTAAGATGGCGTCTGGTATATGTCCGGGAGCCCGCCAAAAACACCGCGCCATATAACCGGAACACTGTGGCAGGTCTCCGGTCCGCTGTGAGGTGATCCAGTCACGGGATGAGATCTGGGGAAATCCGCTGGCTTGTGGGGGGCCGCCCGGGTGTGTTCCGAAAGACCCCTTCAGCTGCAGAAAGTGTCCCAGTCTCAGGTAAGATAAGATGGCGTCCGGTGTGTCCACAGAAGCCCGCCAACCACCACTGCCCTGGGCCCCGTGGCAATGGGGTTCTTCTTACCGGGATCAGCACGGGACAGAGACAGGATGCGTTCGCAAAGGCACTGCCAAGTACCGGAGATCCTCCAAGTGTCCCAGATCTGTTGTTCCGGATCCCTGTTTCCAGCAGCCTGGAGGCCGCGCAGGCCAATGTGAGCCTCCTTGTTAGATTTCTTTGTGTGGGCTAAGATATAGCTTCAGGCTTCAGGGTGGTATGGCTAGGAATAGGGATGATTCTGGAGCAGAGTATCCACCAGATAAGCTCTAAAACGCTTGTAAGTTACGGATGGCACTGGATTCTGCCTATGTTTAGCTGGAGCTCCTGTGATGCAAGTCTGGCTCTATCAGCGTCCCAGCCACACACCCCATCCGGCACTTTTTAATCTGTGGGTCAAGCAGCTTTTTGGGTCATGCTGCGGTACAGGACCGGGATAGTGAATGTCCAGATCAACTAAAATTCTGCTTCAAATAATACTGCCTTCAAGCATTTGGTAATCTGTGGGTCATGCAGGTTTGAGGGTCATGCTGCGGTACAGGACATGGATAGTCAATGTCCAGTTCAATTCAAATGGTGATCCAAACAATACTTTCTTCCGGCACTTTTTAATCTGGGGGTCATGCAGGTATTTGGGTCATGCTGCGGTACAGGACATGGATAGTCAATGTCCAGTTCAACTAAAATACTGCTTCAAATAATACTGCCTTCCAGCACTTTGTGATTTGTGGGTCATGCAGTTTTTTGGGTCATGGTGCGTTACAGGACAGGGATAGTTGTCAAGGTTCACGCCGCGGTCCCTGCTATGGACCGTCAGCGTACCTGTGTCTCTGGTGCTTCTGGCTCTATTCACCCACCTGTCCTGGCTCTTGCTTGTAGGTCTCAGTCACCATGGCTTCCTCCAGCTTCCTGTCTTCCTGTGCGCACATGTGCTCCCTCTAGGGGCACGCGCGCGGCATTGCATGGTACTTAAGGAGTCAGTAGTCCTTGGTCCGGCCCAGTGACCTGCGACCTCTGGCTTCTTAAGGAGCTTCCTCTCTCAGGCTGTTGTCAGTTCGTTGTTGTTATCAGCATTAAAGCGCGACCCCTAGGCTGCTGCATTGCTGCCATATACTACACGTGTATCTGCATGTATACCTGCTTGCCTGTTGAACACCTGCCGCTGCACCTGCTGGCCAATTCCTGTTGCTTGGCCTTGCCTAAGTCCGCTACGTACCTGGACCGTGCCAAATGCTCTCTGGCTATACCTGGACTGTCACCCGTTGAACGGCTACACCTGCGGTGCCCGGCCTCCGTTCCTGCATCTTCTACCGAGACCTGCACTTCAGCTACCCACCGCCTACACTCACCATCTGCGACTACGGTGGGCCCTGAGGATCCTTCATCCCTTTTCCAGCCGGCCTGGTTGGAATACGTTACAGAACAAACTGACCATAATTATGGATCCTGCCGGAGTGACTCTGTCTGACCTGGTAGCCGTGGTGAACCGTCATGGCGTCCACCTGGAGCAATTGTTTCAGAAGCTGCAGACCATCACCACCCGTCTGGACCAAGTCCTGTCTGCACTGGCATCTACTCCTGCTCCGCCACCTGCTGTGGTTCCGCCTCCTGTTGCAATCTCCAGTCCTAGCCTGCACCTGCCTCTGCCTGCCTGATATTCTGGAGACCCCCATACGTGTCACGGCTTCCTTAATCAGTGCACCATCCATTTTGAGGTCCTTGCTCACCAGTTTCTTCTGACCATGCGAAGGTGGCCTTCATCGTCAGCCTCCTGTCAGGTGAGGCCTTGGCCTGGGTCTCACCTCTGGGAGAGAAGGGATCCGCTGACAGGGGACCTTCAGGAGTTCCTGAGCGCATTCAGAAAAACGTTTGAGCTACCAGGACGCAACGCATCTGCTGCTTCCTCTTTGCTCTGGTTCCGTCAGGGCGAATCTACTGTGGGCCAGTATGCAATTCAGTTCCGTACCCTGGCCTCCGAGCTTGCCTGGAACAATGAGGCCCTCATTGCTGCGTTCTGAGGGGGCCTCAATGGTGGCATTAAGGATGAGTTGGCTGGTTGTGATCTCCCTACCACCCTGGACGACCTCATCGCTTCGGCTACCCGGATTGACATCCGTTTTGCGGAGAGGGAGTTAGTGCTTTGCCAACAGCCTGTGTCCTCCAGTCCTTGCAAGCCTCCACGTCTTGTCCTGGAGACCCCAAATCAGCCTCGCCTGGCACCTGTGTTCTCTCAAGATGAGCCTATGGAGGTCAACCGCACTCATCTCTCCACAGAGGAACGCACCCGTCAACGCAGCCGTAATCTGTGCCTTTACTGTGGTGGTGCTCATCACTTTCTGAAGAACTGCCCAGTCCGCCCTGCTGCGCCCCAGAAACCTCAGTACCATGGTGTTGTGGGTGAAGTGACCCTGAGTGATGGTGCCTCAGCCCCCCGTCTGACCACTTCGGTCACTCTACATTTTTCGTCTGGTGCCGCCTATGAAGTTACTGCCTTGCTGGATTCTGGCTCCTCCGAGAACTTCATACATCCATCTCTGCTAGAGAAGTTCAGCCTGCCTGTCTCCCGTCTAGAAAAGCCCCCACGTTTCTCGTCCATCGATGGGGAGATCCTAAAGGAGCCAGTCCTGTACCGTACCCTGCCTGTGTCCTTGAAGGTTGGAAGTTCCCACCGGGAAAAGCTGTCCTTTTACGTCCTGCCGAGTTCGTCTGCTCCAGTCCTGCTTGGGCTTCCATGGTTCCAGCTTCAAAGCCCATCCCTGGACTGGAAAACAGGCAAGGTTGTCCAATAGGGCAAGCATTGCCACTCTCGCTGCCTCAAGCCCGCCCATCTGGAGCAGCCCTGCCCTCCCGTTACTGTGCCCGTTAGTTCGGCTGTGCTGGTGGAAGACCACATGGGCAAGAAGAGCCTCTGGTCTGCAAAGACATCTCTGACTCCCACACACCCCACCCCTGCCTGCTGTTTTTGCTTCTTCTCCCCAGGTCCAAGAAGTTTTCCGGGACTCCCTGGACACCTCCTCTGAAGACTGTCCTTGGGATACCGAGGAGGAGGTGGCTACCCCTGGCTGTTTTTTGGGTACCCAACTAGCCCGGAGGGGAGGGCTTAAGGGGGGGGTACTGTCACGGTTCACGCCGCGGTCCCTGCTATGGACCGTCAGCGTGCCCGTATCTCTGGTGCTTCTGGCTCTATTCACCCACCTGTCCCGACTCCTGCTTGCAGCTCTCAGTCACCATGGCTTCCTCCAGCTTCCTGTCTTCCTGTGCGCACATGTGCTCCCTCTAGGGGCACGCGCGCGGCATTGCATGGTACTTAAGGAGTCAGTGGTCCTTGGTCCGGCCCAGTGACCTGTGACCTCTGGCTTCTTAAGGAGCTTCCTCCCTCAGGCTGTTGTCAGTTTGTTGTTGATATCAGCATTAGAGCTCAACCCCTAGGCTGCTGCATTGCTGCCATATACTAAACGTGTATCTGCATGTATACCTGCTTGCTTGTTGAACACCTGCCGCTGCGCCTGCTGGCCAATTCCTGTTGCTTGGCCTTGCCTAAGTCCGCTACGTACCTGGACCGTGCCAAATGCTCTCTGGCTATATCTGGACTGTCATCCGTTGAACAGCTACACCTGCGGTGCCCGGCCTCCGTTCCTGCATCTTCTACTGAGACCTGAACTTCGGCTACCCACCGCCTGCACTCACCATCTTCATCCCTAGGCGTTTTCCAGCCGGCCTGGTTGGAATACGTTACAATAGTCAATGTCCAGTTCAACTAAAATGGTGGTTCAAAGACTACTTTCTTCTGGCACTTTTTAATCTGTGGGTCATGTGGGTTTGGGGGTCATGCTGTGGTACAGGACAAGTACAGTCAAGGTCCAGTTCAACTAAAATGGTGGTTCAAAGACTACTTTCTTCCGGCACTTTTTATTCTGAGGTTCTATCAAGGGCATCTTTGCTGGTTTGTGGGCATGCCGCTGTAAAAGAAACCAATAGTAAAGGTCTTATTGACAAGAAGCTTATTTCCCACGCTTCAAGGCCATCAAAATGAACAGCGGTTACTGTTACTGTGTCCACCCTCCTTGATTCATATTCCAAATCAAAAGTCAGCAATTTCCTTCAACCCACTTGACAGTAGAATGCAGGAATTTGAAACAGGCCTCACTAACCAACTGGGGACATCTGTAGCGTCAGATTCACATTCTAACGTCATGGTGGAACAACGTCAGCAACGTGCCAGCAGTAGAATCGCAAGTAGCCGTGGCAGCAGCAGAAGCAACATTGGAAAAATAGTTATTTAAAATAGTCAATTTCCTATTGCGAATGTGTATTCTGAGGGTCCATTTGGGCATTTTTTGGTGATTTTGGGGTCGGGCTACTTTAAAATGGATGCCAGGGGTGGCAATAGGGCAGTATTCCTGCCAGGGGCCGGAATCAAAAAGGTGCCCTGTGATATGTTAAAAATAGGTAGTATTAATGGGTGGGTACCCTATTTGATTTAGCTGCATGTGGCCATGAAACGGTTAATAGATGGCCCTGTCTCTCGCAGCACCCGCTGTAACTAAGGCCCTGCCAACTGAACCTCCGCATTCCCCGTTGGGACGTTCTTGCTGCCACCACATATGTGACGAGATGTTGGTCCCTGGTGCAAAAAGTGATAGGGGTCTCCTGCCAGTTCCCATGTGCCATTTCCAATACCGGTGTCTTGTTTTGTGTGAAAGGGGCCCCGTAGCTGCTGGTACCGCTGTACCTGCTGTGGCTACGCCGTCCTCATGTTTTCGGTTAGCCATTGAACATAATGAATTATTTTATCCTATGAATTTTTTTCTGTGACTTTTATAGCTTAATTGTCTTGCCTAAGATGTAGAACATATCCAGTTCACTGTTGTGGATGTTAATTCCAGCTTCTCCTCACCTGTTTGGGTGTAAGAATGAAGCTGGTGTTCCTCTCCCATAGACTTTAATGGTCATTGGCGATAATCGACTATCGGCTATCGACATGATAATTGCCAATATCGGCTATCAACCGGATAACGATTGTTGACAAAATCGCTCATCACTAATTATGACATTTTGGTATCATACACCTGCAGTGCTGCACAAACTCAGCCCAGCCATACCGGACATATTCTGGACATGCTCGGGGATACAGATCTTTTGGAGGCAGGTGCAGGGACTGATTCATGAGGTAACAGCAGTGAACATCCCCAATGACCCATTACTTTGCTTATTCAATATTTTCCCCCGACCAGTAGGTAAGTGCACTAGAAGGTTAATAATTCATTTGTTGACGGCAGCGAGATGCTTAATATCCAGTAATTGGAAGGTAATAAACCCCCCATATTCAGTGGAGTTGCAGAACAGAATCAAGCACATTAGAACCATGGAACATCTTACGGCGTTATTGAACAATTCCCTAGAGAGGTTCGAGTCGGTGTGGCTATTGTGGGACGCCTACCTTATATCTCAAAATCAATAACTGTGTACTTGACACTATGTTATGATGTCAGTTGATGGCTAAATGTGCGGTTTGACTCATCTAGATGACTACTCCCCTCCCCCCTTAATGTGCCCTGTCTTGTAGTATATATTTCAATGTGCGCAATAGGCTACTTTTTCTAGATGCTAACTCTACTGCTACTATCTATTTTCTTCATTAATTGCTATATTTACAGAATTACTCCTCATATTGTACCTTAATTGGAAACGACATGTACGCTTGAAATGACAATTACAATTGGAGTGTATGATATGGTTAATTGAAAATCTTTTATAAAAACACAGTTAAACAAAAAAAACAAAACTGATTACTGTCAAGAATAGGTAGGACATGGCCAGCATTGGTGAATGGTTGTTTCCGCTGCAGCTGATGCAACATTCTGGTAGACTGCCATTTAGATATCGCCAAACATCCAAATGGAAGACCTTGTTTAGCAGATCTTCCTCTGCCATTTATTTAACCCTTTATTAACATGTGGCAGGTCCCAACTGATTTATTATGACTGACACCCTCTGCTAACAATATGCATTGGAATCGGCTCCAATTCCTGCCTTTTAACCATTTAGACACTGCACTGTTCCTCCCTATGAGCGGCCCCTCAGCGACGAGATTGCGGAGAGCTAATCAGTTATCATGGTAGCTGGAAGTTTAATGAAGACAGGAAATAAATAAAGAGCCAAAAAATTATGAGCAGTTGTCAGGAAGGGTTAAAACATGTCTAGGTAGGAGTGGCCAGTGACAGTATGCTCATTTCAAGGAATACGTTTGCATTGGGTGCTCGCTAAGGTAACATGGTAATTGATCTTCCCACTAAAGTAAAGGGTAGCCTTATCACTGAACACCAGCCTGTCAGTGAATTCATCCCCTTCTAATTGTTCCTGCAAGTCAATACAAAAGTTGCAAAATTTTGGTTTGTTCTTTGGTTTCGTCACCTTAGGCAATTTTAGCACGGCTTATTGCTGACGTAATTGTGGGGACGGATTTCGCCCCGCAATTACGCCGGCAGCCGTGCAGCGGGGGCGGGGCGGCCGGCAGCTCGCAGGCCCCATATACATTCATTATTCACGGCGCGTACACGCCGTAAATAACGTGCATGTCATTTTCTCCCTGCCCGGCAGATTCGCCGAGCGGGATGGGGAGACGGAATCCATAGTTCACTATGAGAACTGTGGATTACTGTAATGCCTGGGACTGATTTCAGCCGTATTGGAGCGCAAATATGGCGTGCAGTACGGCTGAAATCAGTCCCAGAATAAGCCGTGTGAACGAGGCCTTAAGGTATGTTCACACGGCTTATTTGGAAGCTGCTAAGATGCTGATTTTTCAGCGTCCAAAACTGCATCAAAAGCGAGGTTTTCACCAATGTTTTCATCCATATAAATTAATAGCCAGTGTGAAAAATGCACCGAAAAATGCATAAAAAATGCACCGAGAAACGTGTCTAAAAGCGCACTGAGGTTTTGAAGCTTTCCATTGATTTTTATGGGGATTTTCAGTTCTGAAAATGCTTCAAGAATTAACACAACACTTCTTTTTTAGCGCCCAAAACAGCGCCCTTGTCGTGTGTGAACAACGCTGTTTTACATAGGAATCAATGAAAATGAACTTGGGGCATTTTGGAGGCGTATTTTATGCTGTTTTGAGAGCGAAAATGCTCCGAAAACAACATCAAAATCAGCCGTGTGAACAACCCCTAAGAAGATGAAATCTGTATTGCTTACAAAATGGAAACATTTTCATAAGATACGCCATTACACCATTTTTGACACCTGTATTTCTGTACTAGTCAGCCTGGTTGACTTTCTAGGACTAAGCTTGTACACATTTTGAATCCTGTTAATTGTCGTTTCTGAAATCTTTGGGTGGCCCAGGAGCATATTTACCAAATTTGTTCTGAATGCTTTGCTGTACCAGACGCAATTCCTGCAAATTTGAACATGCAAAAAGCTTTTTCTTGCTTCAATATCGCCATCTTATTTAAGCACATTCTAAATTTGGCTCTTGAAAATAAAAGCTGTGCTTGCTTCTTGTTGGCAACTAAGCCATTTTTGATTTTTTATTACTTGCAATTTACTAGTGACAGTACTTTAACTAAAGGCCTTAGTATTGCCGAAATCTTACCAACCCACAAAATAAAGTTATTATGTAATTTAAACCACATGGTTGTAATGACACTGGTGGACTCCAAACAACAAGTAACACAGGGAATTACATATAGTTAAAAAGTTTGTAAGGATTACACCAGAAGTTACATGAAACCAGCACCGAGAAAAGTTAGTGTTGTGTCCCAAAGTAAGTGAGTTCAGCACTCAGCGGGTCCCGGGCACAACCCAACAGAACCTAGACAAATACCAACTCTATATTTTTTAAAAACTAAAAAACTCCAGAACTTGGCCAAATTAAACTAAGACAAGAAACAAACATATATAAGCTAGACAATAGATTACAAGACAGACCAATTCAACACAGCATTAGAGCACTGTTTTCAGCTGAGCTTGACAGAACATGCTAATGATCTCAGGGTGTGCAGCCAGGTCAGCTGAGAAGCCTGAGAAGCTGCCATGCAACCACTCCAAACAACAGAAGACAGTTATAACATGGAGAAGAGGACAAAATAAAAGGAGAGTTACTGCTATTCATGAGAATGGTGAACTCAAAATGTTTTTCTTGGAGAATTTACTCTTCATCTCTAAAATTACATAGTTACATAGTAACAGAGTTTGTAAGGCTGAAAAAAGACAAGACGTCCATCCAGTTCAGCCTATTTTGCTGAAGTGTTGCTAAAGTGTTGATCCAGAGGAAGGCAAAAACCCCAATGAGATAGAAGCCAATTGTCCTCACTTTAGGGAAAAAATTCCTTCCCGACTCCAATCTGGCAGAAAAATCCCAGGATCAATGACCCCTCTCCAGAATCCTGAATCTATAACTTGTTACATTATTACACTCCAGAAATGCATCCAAACCCTTTTTGAACTCTGTTATTGATTTCACCATGACAAATTCCTCTGTCAGAGAGTTCCACAGTCTCACTGCTCTAACAGTAAATAATCTCTTTCTATGTTTATGTAGAAACTTTCGTTCCTCAAGACATAGAGGATGCCCCCTTGTTCTAGATGCAGTCCTGGGTATAAATAAATCTTGAGCGAGATCTCTATAATTGAACTTTGATGTATTTAAACATATTTATTATGTCCCCCCGAAGCCGTCTTTTCTCTAAACTAAATAACCCTAATCTTTCTGGGTATTGCAGTCTACCCAGTCCTTTTATGTCCTTCCTGTGCACTGCTGCCCAAAACTGTACACAATATTCCATGTGTGGTCTAACCAGTGACTTGTATAATGGGAGAATAATGTTCTCATCATGTGCCTCTATGCCCCTTTTAATGCACCCCATGATCCTATTTGCCTTGGCAGCTGCTGTCTGACACTGGCTGCTACAATTAAGTTTACTGTCCACCAGGATTCCCAAGCCCTTCTCCATGTCACTTTTACCCAGCGTTTTTCCATTTAACATGTAGTCATGTAATGGACTTTTCCTCCCCATGTGCCTAACCTTGCATTTATCTGTGTTAAACCTCATCTGCCATTTCTCTGGCCAGGCCTCCAACTTATCCAGATCCCTTTGTAATAACACATTATCCTCTATTGTGTTAATTACTTTACAGAGCTTAGTATCATCTGCAAAGATCGATATTCTACTGTGCAATCCTTGTGTAAGATCATTAATGAAAATGTTAAAGGGGATAGGGCCCAATACTGAGCCCAGTGGTACCCCATTAGTAACAGGGATCCAGTTCTTAGTATCACCGTTATTACCACCATTCTATCTCTGAGCCATTGCTTACCCATTTGCACACATATTCCCCCATTCCAACATTCTCATTTACTATACCAACTTTTACGTGGCACCGTATCCAAATGCTTTAGAAAAAAACTCTATATAATATGAAATCCAGTGACTCACCCCGATCCAGTCTATAACTAATTAACTCATAGAAGCTGATGAGATTAGTTTGACAGGACTGATCCTGTATAACGGCGTTATACATTTATTTTCAATTGCGTATTTTTCTTTCCTACTGTTACGGGTGTCCCTGCGACCCCTGTGTCGGGTCGCAGGCCACCCGCAAACTCCGCAGCTTCCCCTGCGCAGTCGTTGCCTGCAGCCCAGCTCTCGGCTGCGGACACCCTAGGAACATAAAAAAAAAATAAAAAAGAAAAAAAAGGGGGCGGCTCGGGATACACTTAACCTCACCACTCCCCTGCTCCTGTTTCCGTCCTGCACGCGCTCCCTGTTGCCGGCCCGGGTGCGCCGCGCGCTCAGGAAAATTAAAGGGACAGCACGCAGGTGATGGTCCTCACCTGGTGCGACCCTAATTTAGCACTGCCCCTTCCTGGCACCATTGCCGAATCGATAGAGCCCTGTGCCTAAGAGGAAGCGTTCCAAAGTGTCTTTGTTCCTCTTAACGTTTAACCTACCTTCTGCCTCTGTCCTTTGACTACAACCACTGCCGCCTGCACTGCCCTTTCTGCCTGTCCCCGACTACGAGCCTGCTTTCACATTCTGTACCACGCAACACCTCGGCTGCCACCGCAAGCAAGCCACGCCAGGGTAGGACCTGTAGTAATCCGCCGCAGCAAGTCCCAACCCAGCTTTGCGGCGGGCTCTGTGAAAACTGGACCTACTTAGACTCCCTCCCTGGTCGAGGCATACGCCAACGCTTGTTGGTGGTCCCAGATGATCCACTATCACCTCCGTTACAGTTCCGGCATTGGATCCCGCCAAGGTGGCCTCTACTGAGCGTCTCTGATAGTCACCACCATCGTGCCCAGCAATCCAAGCAGATCGCTCAGCAGCTCAACAGCATAATCAGCTATCGTCTATGATGCAGCAGCTTCTCGCCACCCAGCAAGCAGCAGTCTCATCAGCCGTGGCAGCTCCCGTGGTAGCACTCCAGTACTGTCCTCCGGTGTCTATGCCGCGAAGTTTTGATGGGGATCCTAAGGCCTGCAGGGGTTTCATCACCCAAAGCCACTCCCACGTGCAACTCAAGGCCCAGACAGTTCCCGGTCAGAAAGGTCTAAGGTTGCTTTCCGTGGTCAGACTGCTTCGGGAAGGCCCTAGCATTGGGCGACCCCGCTTTGGGACCAAAGACCCATCACGGCTGACCTGGGTACTTTACTTCAGATATCCGAAGTGAGTTCCGATGAACCCGCCCTCCCCCCACACCCTCCCTCCCCCCCTCCCCCTAGTCCCCCAACCCCCCACTCCGCCCCAACCCCCCCTCTGCCCCCCCCCCCCCCCCCCCACCCCCCCCCGCAGCCCACCCCCCCCTCCAACCACCACGACCCCCCGCCCCCCGCCCCCCCCCCCCCCACCCGGCCCCGCCCCCCCCCCACCCCTCCCCCCCCCCCCCCCCCCACCCCCCCCCCCCCCCCACCCCCCCACCCGCCGCTGCCCCCCCGCGCCCCCCCCCCCCCCCCCCCCCACCACCCCCTCCACCCCCCCCACCCCCCCCCCCATCCCCCCCCCCACCCCCGGCCCCCCCCACTCGCCCCCCCGCCCCATCCCTCCGCATCTTCAGCGTAAACCGCGTTGCTGAAACCTCCATCAGGAAACTCACTGCCGTAGGCTCTACGCCGTGCAATTTTCGCACTCTAGCTTTCCGAGTTGGCATGGAACGATGCAAGCATTATCTCCACGATCAAGAAGGCGCCTCTCCACCAGATATGGATGCCTCTCCACCCGTGACCCACGTTTTCATGAGTGGAGTTTGATCCAGTCTGGCGACCCTTATGATATTCGTTCTCGGCGAGACGTGAGGAGCTCCGCCAAGAGCGTGAACCATTCCCAACCCATCGTCTACCCCGTCTGCACCGGTTTCTTCGCCTCCACCTGCCTTCTTCTCAGCCAGTCATGAAGAGGCCATGCAATTGGACATAGCCCACCAGACTCCGCAAGAATTGACTCGACGACGTGAGGTGAACCTAAGCCTCTACTGCGGCATCCCCGAACACCTCCTCAGGGGTTGTCCCCGCTCGCCCCCACGTCCGTGAAATGTGCACGCACCTAGCTTCTGGGAAGAGGCGTCCCCTAGGTGTGAACAATCCCTCTCCTCGGCTTATGCTGCCAGTTCTGGTCACACACCAACTCCGAGTCACGTTCCAAGTCGCTGCCTTCTGGATTCTGGATCCGCCGGAATTTTAGGGCGTTGGGTGCCAAGTATCGTCACTCGTTGGTCCGCTTAGACACAACCCTTGGTCATCGCTTCTGTCTCCGTGTGAGCTTCTGAACGACCCCATCCTCTTTCGGACAGAACCGGTGTCCTACAAGGTAGGAGTTTTACACAAAGAGAAATATCGCATTCTTCGTACTACTCCCGTTCTTCTTCGGCTGTTCCTCCTGGGGCTTCCTTGGCTGCAGCACCAGTGCCCCAATGCTCGACTGGAAGACGGGTGAAGTCTTGCATTTGGGTCGAGACTGCCAGTCTCGCTGCTAGTGGCACCTCGCGGGTGCGCCCTCTTCTCCTCTTTCAAGCTCCCAAGCCGCTGTCAGGTCTGCCACAAGCTACCAGGACTTTCAAGATGTCTACTCTGAGATCAAGCGTAGATTCTTCCTCCACATCGACCAACGATTGTCCTATTGACCTGCTGCCTGTGACAGTCCACCAGGGTAGGTCTACCCACTCTCTGTACCGAGACACAGGCTATGTCGGCCTACATAAAGGAGAACCTTCAAAAGGCCTTCATCCGTAAATCTACTTCCCCATCGGGTACCGTCGGTTTTCTTCCTGCTTCAAAGACTCCATTTCCGGCACTTTTTAATTTGGGTGTAGACATGTTAAATGTCCATACGTGTTCCAGGACAGTTAAAGTCAATGTCCAGTTCAACTAAAATGTGGTTTGAAAGTCTCCTTTCCGGCACATTTTAATCTGTAGGTTCGAGCCAGGTTTAATGGTCATTCTGCGTACAGGACAATATAGTCAATGTCCCATTGAAACTACAATGGTGGATGAAAGACTCCTTTTTCATGGTACTTTTAAAATGTTGGGGTCATGCAGGTTTGGGCACATGCTGTGGCCCAGGCAGTATAGTCCATGTCCAGTTAACTAAATTGTGGTGAAAGACTCCTTTTTCCGGCACTTTTTAATCTGTGGGGTCAGCAGTTTTGGGGCTCATGCTGTGCCCAGGACGGTATACGTCAATGTCCAGTGAAAACTAAAATGGTGGTGGAAAAACTCCTTATTCCCGCACTTTTTGAATCTGGTGGTCAGCATGTAAAGGGTCTCATGCTGGGGGCCCAGGACATGTATAGTACAATGTCCATTTAACTGAAATGGTGGTTGAAAGACTCCTTTTTCCGGCACTTTAAATCTGGGGTCATGCAGTTTGGGGCACAAGCGCGTTTCAGGACAGAGAGTATTCCAAAGTCCCAGTTCAAGTAACATGATGGATCAAATCATACTGCCTTCTGTGCACTTTTTAAATTGATGGGTGTATGTAGGATTCAAGTCAGCTGTGGTACAAGACAGGGATAGTGAAATGGTGTGTGATTTTTTTCTGTGGCTTTATAACCTAAGTGTTATTGCCTAAGATAGCACGTATCCATTTGACTGATTGTGGAAGTTAATATCCAGCTTCTCCAGCCCAGTTTGGGTTTAAGAATGAAAGGTGTTTTTTTGCTCTCCCATAGACTTTAATGGTCCATCGATCATAATCTACCATCGACTATCTTGTCGATGAAGGTCGATCAATCGACCATCGACGAATGTCGATGCCAACTTAATCGGCTCAACACTAATCACATCAAATATAACATACAATCACAGCTTTACATAACAAAAAAATACATAGGGGAGCAGAATAAATTATCCTCAAATACATAAAACCAAGCCAGAATACAAAAGATTAAACATAAAAAAAAATAAATTAAGTGACACCATGTGAATGTATGTGAGGGATCCAACCACCAAATTAACCAAAATTACCTTACATGTAACATATTATAGGGACAAACCCTGTTGATATTTAAAGAACATACTATAGTTCTCCAAATGTCACCTAAAGTCTCAATTTCATCTAATAATAGGGGACAAATAAATAATAAAAAATAGAAACCCAAGTACAAAAAAGTGTAGTTCTAGCACAAGTTAGATAAATAAAAAAGCCAAAAGAATATGCAAAAAAATAAACTTACTGGCAAAAATTATGTACTAGGGATCACTGGCTGTAGCCCAGAAAGAAAAAATAAGGTGCTCCGTGCTTCCAGCCTGAGCTTGGGGCTTTAACCCTTAAACCACCGCGCAACCGACTTTTGACGGCGGCCTTGCGGTCGTTCGTCCTGCAGCGACGTCTTTTGACGTCCCGCGCAGACATCGGGTTGCAGCGCCCGGCGCCACAGCTGCGCTGAGATCGGGGCTGACTACACAGCCCCGATCCCAGAGCACTCCTGCAAGGCAACGTGTGAGCGGAGGAAACCTCCGCAACCCATGCTTTTAACCCATTGAATGCGGCGGAGCGTTACCGAGGCAATCAAAGGGATCCCCCTGCTCTGTCGGTGAACGGAACGCCCGGTCACCCGACCAGACTCAGGGACCCGCTGCACAGTCACCTCTGGGGACCTAGCAAGGCCCCAGAGTTGTCTGTGTAAGAAGCCAGGTGATTAGGTGCACTGTGTCTTGACTAATCACTGCCTAGTATCATACAGAACACAGATTTAAGCGATGTATTACATATATGAATATGCTAATAAATTACTAAGTTTAAAAAAAAAAAAAAAAAAAACATGTTAAACAGTTCTCCCTTCATGGGATTCCAAAAAACAAGTACAAAAAAACCATAAAAAGTGTAAAAAAAAAGGAATAAAAAAAATAAATAATAAAATAAAAATAAATATTTAATAAAATTAATTGTACATAAAATACACGCACAAAAAAAACCTACACATATTTGGTATCCACACGACCGTAATAACCTTTAGAATTAATCTAACAAGTTATTAACGTGTGAAATGGAAATGTGTAAAAAAAAATTAAAAAAACAAAAAAATTATGGAAAAAAATAAAAAAAAAAATACTGCAATAATTTATAAGTGTACTTAAACTATTCCATGATAAAGTACGAACTTGTCTCCGAATAAAACGAGGCCTCAACCAACTGCGTCTTGAAAAAAATAAAAAAGTTACAACGTTTAAACAGCAAGGAGGCAAAAACTAAAAAAATGTTCTGGTCATTAACTACTTTTCAGGCGTTCGGCTTAAGGGGTTAAAAAGGCATAGCGCATGCGCCCCACACCGCATTTATATACGTCATCGAAGGGCAAAGTGAATACTGTTTCTGCCCTGACTAGTCCAAATGCGCATTCATGGACGATCATTCCGGATCAATACTCTCACACGGGGTGCTACATATTCCTAGCACTCAAATGTACAAGTCAAACTGTAATATGAGAAATAGGGGCAAAATGAATCATATTTTAGGTTATTCACCCTAAATCTTATTATTATATACACACAACAAACGTGCGTCATCAAAGGGCAGAATTAATCCTATTTCCGACCTAACTGATCTAACCGCGCATGCGCGAGTGGTCATTCCAAATCATGTTCATTTACAGAATGTAACATACTAAATAATAAGTGTGTACCCATATTGTGCATATGAAAAATAAAGAATAAAATAAGTCCCATTTTTAATTGTATATGCTGAATAGTATAATCCAAAAAGTTCTTTGGTGGTTTAAGCCAAACATTTCATCCCAGATGTATGACATCTCACAATGTTAGACAAAACAACACATAACGTAATATTAGTACAAAATTCGCAATATTGGAAACAGGTATTAAACAATGTAAACAATACAGTATTAGTATCCACTTAACATGCATTGTATGCTTACCCTAGTCAAGTTATTCAAAGAACTGAAAAAAATAAAAGCAATATTATCCATATTACTCCTCATAAATTATTCGCGTATAAAACTACCTGAATGTAAAATCACATTCTCGATTTAACCCACGTGGTGTCAGGGTATCCAAGTGGTGAATGCACCCAACCACCCCCCCCACCCCCACCCCACCACCACGATTCTCTCTCTTTTAATAATTTGACCTGATCTCCCCCTCTGCGAAGGCGTTTAACTTGTTCCAAGATCTGGTAGCGCAATTGAGCCACTGTATGCTTTGCTTGCACAAAATGCGCTGGTACCAATAACCAGACCTTCTGGCATCTTATGGTGGATTTGTGGCAGGCAATCCTATCTTTAGCTCTCTGCATCATTTCTCCCACATAAGCCAAACCACAGGGACCCTTTAGAAGGTAGACAACAGCAGATGAATCGCAAGTGAAGAAACCCCTTACTGCAATACTTTTTCCCGTATGGGGATGTTGTACATATTCACCCTTAATCACATTAGCGCAATGCGCACAGTGTAAACAAGCATAAGTGCCCCTCCTGGGGTTACTAAATGTTTGTTGTCTCAAAGATGTATTTAAAGGACCAATGTCCACCCTCACTAGGGTATCCCTGATGTTCTTTGGACGTCTTGAACAAATCATAACAAGACGGTGAAATTCTTCTATTTCTGTATAATGTTCCTTCAACAATGGCCATCTACCCTTAATACATTGATGAATTTTATTCATTAGTGGATGATATGTACTAATGAATGGAATACGTTTACATTTCTTACTGGAACTTCCTGAATTTGTGCTGATCTAAAAATCTGTTCAGGATAGTGTCGCTTCCTAAATTTGTCCACCATTTCCTCCAATCTGTTGTTCTGTAGTATCGGATCAGATACTATGCAGAGGACACGTGTGAACTGTGACTTAGGTAGTGAGTTATTTGTATTAATGGGGTGACAACTCCTTTAATTGAGTAGACTGTTTTTATCGGTGGGTTTCGAGTAAATATCAGTGGATAAATAACTGTATTAAGCTTTGTTTACCATTGTATCCAAGAAATTAAGTTGTTGCATATCAAATTCCATGGTGAACTGCAACCCCATGAAAAAAGAATTCAAGAGTCCCAAAAACCCCTGAAGGTCTCGAATGCTGCTGTTGTCCTTCTCCATACAACCTTTCATGTATGTGTTATTTATTTGGTTGTATACAATATCTGAGAAAGGCTATTGAGATTCTACATAATGTGAAATTTAACTTTGTGAAGTGTTGATGATTCTCGTAAGTTTGATATTAAAATAATGGAGAACATCTTGCAAATGGATGTTATGCAATTGTTTTCCCCCAGCTGCCCAGCCAATTTATCAAGAATAGTGGCAATCTAAGGCTCAGTACCAACAGCGGATTACAAGAGTGCCAGGCACCTATAGAGACAGTGGTAGAGACAACAAGGGAGACATGTATGATTGGGTTTTTCACCCTTTACTGGCATACCATGCGTCTAAGTGAGCAGTCTACGATGTCTAATGAATGTGTTAGGTGCAATGTTCGTAAGACTTGACACTTTCTAATACACCTAACATGAAGGGTGTTCTGGGGGCATTCTGGGGGAGTTTTGGGGGCGTGTCACACCACACTCGTATTATTAGGCATGTATATGAATGTGGTTCGGCAAAACTAGGTGCATTACTGCTCGAACAGGCAGACCTATTTTAATATGTCTGAGCCTGAGGAGTCGAAGTGGGGCTAGATTTGCTGTTAGGGAAAAAAAATGTCCCTTATTTCTCAACTTACACCACTACAATAATAAAAAGTCATTTATAATAATTATCAAATTATAAAAAATTTAATTATTTAAATTTAGTAAAAAATCATATCATATCATATAAAATTAAGATACAAATATATAATATCCCAAAAATATAAAAATATCTCCTATGAAATACATATACATTTAATAGAATTAAAACTAGTTTTACATTAAATAACGCACTGATATTTTTGTTCAGGTTTTACAATTTTTAATTTTTACTTCATTAAGTTTGAAAATTATTTTTGCTGCTCTCACCCTTTATAATACATACAGCTAGAGCCAGCACACCACAGGTCTTGCTGGGACCTGTGGTCCACCAAGCAAGATCACTACCATAGTTTAATTTCACTAACATGCTATTCTAATGACTTTTCTTTTATTTCCAGCCTATCTATAGCCTTTATACATTTTGGGCACATTACTTATGCGCCTAAGTTTTGTAATGCGTCTAACACACAGGCGAGGCGCGATGAACTTTAGACAACAATTATAAATGTTCAAAAACCACTTTCATACATTCAGGCGCATTAAACACTGAAAACGAGAGTCGACAATTCACTTAGAAGCGCCTTCCTTCATACATGTCTAAAGAAGTTGCCAAAACAAGTAATACAAAGGATGATTGTACCACAAAATCCCATAGTATATAAGGTTAGTAAAGGACACAGGTCCATGAAGTCTAACCTATAACTCTACTGTACTGATCCAGATGAAAGCAAAAACCTCTATAAGGTAGATGATAATTTCCCTATAAAAGAGGAAAAAATTGCCCTCACTCCAAATATGGTGGTCAGAATAAATCCCTGGATCGATTATACAATCTTCAGAATCTAGTATGCATAAACTGTAATATTTTTGGGGGAGAACGCTATCTAAGTCCTTGTAAAACATCTGAACCATGTAGTGTGGTGAACCTTTTATTGATTTCTGCCAGTTATCCTTACTGCATGGGCATTATGAGATGACATTTTAAATTTTAGAGCTCCAAGTTCTTTATATATATATATATATTAATTTTGGACTCTTTTTTATCCAAACAGCAGATACTGGATAAGGACTTATTTTAGTTCAACAGACTTCATACAGATATGTCCAACATTATCTTATCAAGGAATTAAATTTCTCACAATATAAATACAATGCATAATCAGGCTGTCAAAACCTTCAACAGGCTTCAATTCACATAAAAACAAACAAAATTCGGTAAACATAAAAATTAAAAATAAATCACACATTGCATTCATATCTCCCAATAGAGTATGACAAAATCATGGTCATCTGATGCCAGTCATCTTGGAATACTGTCAAAGTAAGAGTAAAGGAAGGATACACTTGGATAATGCTATTTGATGATTGACATCCACCATCTCCAAACAAAGGTCATAAATCTAGAATAAATCCTCACAACAAACTAGATCCCATTTTTAATCTCCTAAAATTGGAGATAATAGAGGCAAAATGAAAAATGCAAAGACATAAGTATTTGATACACAGGCAATTTTGCAAGTTTCCGCACCTACAAAGAATGAAGAGGTCTGTAATCGTTATCGTAAGTGCACTTCAACTGAGAGAGACAGAATCTAAACCTCCCACCACCCCCAGAAAATAAAATAATTAATTTGAATTTTATTGCATGAAATAAGTATTTCATACGATAGAAAAACAATTTAATATTTGTTACAGAAACCTTTTTTTCAATAATGGTCCACCCAGTCCTTATTATTATTATTTTTGTTGTCCGTCCTTGAACCTGTTCAAGCTCTACAGTCTTTCTTGTGTACTGGTACCTAAAACGGTACACAATTTTCCATGTGTGGTCTAACCAGTGATTTGAATAATGGGAGAATAATGTTCTCATCTAGAGATGGGCGAATTGATTCTAATTAAGTGGAATTCGTTTAGAATTTCAGGAAAACTTCGGTTCTGAACGAAGTCGAAGTTTGGGGTACTTCGGGTGAACGAAGTGTGCTTTTCATTGATAAAATGGCTGCGCGCACATGGCGTTACATGTGGCAAAGAACTCTGGGAGGAAGAAGGGCATAGCCTGCATGACATGTGCAGAGATGAAGCCAATCAGAGACCGGCGGGATTCTGTGACGTCACCGCACTATATAAGTCCGGGCGCGACGCTGGGAGCTCATACCGCTCTCACTGTACTGATCAGGGAAGGTGCTGCCACGGCTGATTGTTACTGAAGAACTGATTTTTATACAACGATTTTTGTGGGGTGTCTCAGCTTGTCTCAGAGACTGCTTCTCTTAATGTTCTATTCTGATTTTTTTGTGTATTGGATCTGAAATCCAGTGTGCGTGCACTGCAGCTGCATATACATTTAAATCCTATCTGCTCACAGCACATTGAATATCCAAAGGGGATCTAAGCCAGTTCCTGTTGTATTCATTTAAAGAAACAGCATTTTTACAATACAATAGCACTTCATTTTTGGCTGCTCAATTCTTTGGCGCATATTTACAATCCAGGGTTAATTAAGCGTTGTTTTTTCAGCTGTGGTGACCCAAGAAACCGTCATTTTCACCGCCAAAATATATACATTTTTCCTGTAGCCTAATTCACAAGCAAAGGTTAATTACAATTTTATCTCTTGTTGTGTGGCGTAAAAAAACACCGCATTGTAACACGCTACAAAGCTAGTAGTTTGTGGTGGCTCAATTCTTTGGCGCAATTTACATCCAGGGGTTAATTAAGCGTTGTTTTTTAGCTGTGGTGACTCCAAGAAACCGTCATTTTCACCGCCAAAATATATACATTTTTCCTGTAGCCTAATTCACAAGCAAAGGTTAATTACAATTTTATCTCTTGTTGTGTGGCGTAAAAAACATTGCATTGTAACACGCTACAAAGCTAGTAGTTTGTGGTGGCTCAATTCTTTGCCGCAATTTACATCCAGGGGTTAATTAAGCATTGTTATTCAGCTGTGGTGACTCCAAGAAACCGTCATTTTCACCGCCAAAATATATACATTTTTCCTGTAGCCTAATTCACAAGCAAAGGTTAATTACAATTTTATCTCTTGTTGTGTGGCGTAAAAAACACCGCATTGTAACACGCTACAAAGCTATTAGTTTGTGGTGGCTCAATTCTTTGGCGCAATTTACATCCAGGGGTTAATTAAGCGTTGTTTTTCAGCTGTGGTGACTCCAAGAAACCGTAATTTTCACCGCCAAAATATATACATTTTTCCTGTAGCCTTATTCACAAGCGAAGGTTAATTACAATTTTATCTCTTGTTGTGTAGCGTAAAAAACACCTCATTGTAACACGCTACAAAGCTAGTAGTTTGTGGTGGCTCAATTCTTTGGCGCAATTTACATCCAAGGGTTAACTAAGTATTTTTCTGCAGTTGCACTCAGTAAAAGAAACTTTCTTTTTCACCACCATAGAAGAAATTCTGTAGCATAATTCATACCCGAAGGTTAATTAAGCCTTTACATTAAGTAAAATACAAAGAGTTTTTAAACGGCACATACAAGTAAATTTTTCCTGCCCATTTGTGGAGCGCAATTTATATCCAAGGGTTACCCAAGCTTCTTAGTGGCTTCATTTGGAGTCAAATACAGGGTGTGTATTTATCATATACAGATATCTTCATCAAACAGTGTCTGTACATTTTAGAACAAACAGTATGTCAGACAAAGAGGTGGCAGGCTCTTCACCTGCAAGTGGCAGAGGCACAAATATTCCTGGAGCAGGCCCAGGTCGCAGCACAGCAAGGGGTCGTCGGAGCAGGGGTCACTCGGTGAGGCCACAACTGCCGCTGTTATCAAGCGGCCTTGTGCTGACTAGCAACCCATTGGTTCTTGATTGGTTGACTAGGTCATCCACTTCCTCCCAGATGACATCTGACAACCCCAGCCAAGAGTCGGTGGGAACGTCAGACAAACCCTTAGTTGGCATGGCCCGGGAGTGGGTCAGCGTAATTCACATGTCCTCAACCCGCCTCTGTCCCATCCGGTTCCCTCAGCCAGAGATCTACTATGTGGTCTGGGCTCAGAGCCACTATATAGCGAGGATGAACAATTTGAGGAGGGCAGTCAGCAGCTACTTGGCAGCGAAGAAATGGGGCCAATATCCCCTGCTTCTTGCAGTAGGCGGCAAAGTATAGATGTTGAGAGTGGCATGGGAGGTCATGTTGTGAGGGGTTAGCCTCTGCATACCAAGACCGGTGATAAGGACAGCAGTGACGATGAAACACAAATAGATGATGATGTAGCCGACCGCACTTGGGAGCTGGGTGAGGCAAGGGCGTCATCATCGTCAGGAGAAGAGGGCGTCAGCTTGCGTGTCAGGCAGCGGCGCAGCCAGCAAGTGGGTCGTGTGGCCATGAGTCAGCAGGATAGCAGCGTGTGAGGTAGGGAGCCAAGCGGCCACGGGGTAAATAACCCACTTCGCAGGTCCAAGAAAGTAGTGGCACAGGGGCTCAGCGAGGCAGAAAGCGGCAGTAGTCACTCAGTGCGGAGCGTTGGCGGTAAAATCTGATACTCGGCGGTGGGGCAGTTCTTTGCTAAGACACCAGAGGAGCCGAATATGGGTATATGTAGAATCTGTAAGCAGAAAGTGAAGCGTGGCCAGGGAGCTAACGTTGGCACTAGAGATGGGCGAATTGATTCTAACGAAGTGGAATTCATTTAGAATTTCAGGAAAACTTCGGTTCGGAACAGTTCGAACTTTGAGGACTTCGGGTGAACGAAGTGTGCTTTTGATTGATAAATGGCTGCGAGCACATGGCGCTACATGGGGCAAAGCACTCTGGGAGGAAGAAGTGCATAGCCTGCATGACATGTGCAGAGGTAAAGCCAATCAGAGACCGGCGGGATTCTGTGACGTCACCGCATTATATACGTCCGGGCGCGACGCTGGGAGCTCAAACTCCTCTCACTGTGCTCATCAGGGAAGGTGCTGCTGCGGCTGATAGCTCTTACTGAAGAATTGATTTTTATATAGCGATTTCTGTGGGGTGTCTTAGCTTGCCCTCAGAGACTGTTCTCTTAATGTTCTATTTCTAATTTTTTTGGGGTATTGGAATCTGAAATCCAGTGTGCGTCCACTGCAGTTTGCATATTCTTTCAATATCCAATTGGGATCTAAGCATTCCTTTGTATTCATTTAAAGAAAACAGCGTATTTACAATACAAAAACCACTTCATTTTTGGCTGCTCAATTCTATTGCGCAATTTACATCCAGGGGTTAATTAAGCGTTGTTTTGCTGGTGTGCTGACCCCAAGAAACCGTCTTTTTCAACGCCAAAATATATAAATTTTTCCTGTAGCCTAATTCACAAGCAAAGGTTAATTACAACTGTTCTCTTGTTGTGTGGCGTAAAAAACACGCAATTGTAACACGCTACAAAGCTACTATTTTGTGCGGCTCAATCTTTGGCGCAATTTACATCCGGGGGGTTTAATTAAGCCTTGTTTTTGCGGGTGTGCTGACAAAAATAAACCGTCTTTTTCAACGCCAAAATTATAAAATTTTTCCTGTAGCCTAATTCACAAGCAAAGGTTAATTACAACTGTATCTCTTGTTGTGTGGCGTAAAAAAACACGCAATTGTAACACAAAGCTACTATTTTGTGCGGCTCAAATCTTTGCGCAATTTACATCCAGGGGTTTAAATTTAAAAGCGTTGTTTTGCTCGTGTGCTGAAAAAAAAAAACCTTCTTTTCAACGCCAAAATATATAAATTTTTCCTGTAGCCTAATTCATGCCCCGAAGGTAATTAACCCTGTTTGTGCTTTTACATTTTAATAAAACACACAGGGGTTTTTTAAACGACACATACAATAAATTTTTCCTGGCCATTTGTGGAGCGCAATTTATATCCAAGGGTTACCCAAGCTTGTTACTGGGTTCATTTGATCAAAAACAGGGTGAAATATTTATCATATACAGATATCATCATCAAACAGTGTCTGTACATTTCAGAATAAAACAGTATGTCAGACAAAGGTGGCAGGCTCTGCACCTGCGAGTGGCAGTGGCACAAACATTCCGGGAAAACAGGCCCAGTCGCAGCACAGCAGGGGGACGTCCGCAGCGGGGGTTACTGGGTGACGCCACAACTGCCGCTGTCATCTAGCGCCGTGTGTTGTTCAGCAACCCAAGGGTTCTTGATTGGTTGACTAGGTCAATCCTCTTCCTCCCAGATGACTTTCTGACAAACCCCAGCCAAAGTCGGGGGGAAGTCAGACACAACCCTTAGTTGGCATGGCCCAGGAGCGGGTCAGGGGCCCTCACCTGTCCCCAGCCCGCCTCTGTCCCATCCAGTTTCCCTCAGCCCCGAGATCACTATGTGGTCTGGGGTCAGCGCCACTATATAGCGAGGAGAACAATTTGAGGAGGGCAGTCAGCAGCTACTTGGCAGCGAAGAAAATGGGGCCAATATCCCCTGCTTCTTGCAGTAGGCGGCAAAGTATAGATGTTTTTAGAGTGGCATGGGAGGTTAATGTTTGTGAGAGGTCAGCCTCGGCATACCAAGACCGGTGATGAGGACAGCAGTGACATGAAACACAAATAGAGATGATGTTTGCCGACCCCCACTGGGAGCCGGGTGAGGCAAGGGCTTCATCATCGTCAGGAGAAGAGGGCGTCAGCTTGCGCATCAGGCAGCAGCGCAGCCAGCAATTGGGTCGTGTGGCCGTGAGTCAGCAGGATAGCAGCAGTGTGAGGTCGGGAGCCAAGCGGCCACGGGGTAAAAATCCGCTTCGCAGGTCCAAGAAAGTAGCGGCACCCGGTGCTCAGCGAGGCAGCGCGGCAAGTAGTCACTCAGTGCATAACGTTTTGGCGGTAAAATCCGATACTCGCGGTGTGGCAGTTCTTTGCTAAGACACCGGAGGAGCGAATATGGGTATATGTAGAATCTGTGGGCAGAAAGTGAAGCGTGGCCAGGGAGCTAACGTGGCAACCACGGCCCCTGCGTCAACACATCAGCGTCCCCCATCCGGTGGCCTGGAGAAATGTGGCTCAGATGTGGTGGTCCATCCTGCCGCCGCAGCAACAGCAGCAGCGGCGCCCAGTGGCTCGCATGCCATTGCAGCCAGTTAAGGCTCCACCACCTCTGGCAGAAGGGAGCTGTTTTCTCTTTGATAATCATCTGCCGGGCCAATTGATCCTGCTTCTCGCTACTCATGGCGCCAGCCCGTCGTTCAGCGAGGCGATTGCAAAGAGACAACAGTATGCGTCCAACCATACCTAAGGTGCAGCAGCTGACCAGTTCCTGTCCAAGTTGTTTGGTATTGCAGTCCTCCCTTTCCAAATGGTGGGCTCAGCGCCATTGAGAGAACTAATGGCTTGTGCCGAGCCGAGATGGAGAGTTTCCAAGCCGTAATTTCTTTTCCAAAAAGGCAGTAACCAGCACTTCATAAATAAGTAGAACAGAAGGTGGCCAGTCCTTGAGCTTATCGGTTTGTTCCAAGGTGCATGGCAGCGCAGACGTCTGGAGCTGTAACTAAAGGTCAGGGGCCACTACATGTCCCCTTTACGGCCCACTGGGTGAATGTGCTTCCTGCCCAGGGACACTAACAACTTGGACAGGAGACGCCGCTTTCTCCTCCACGTTGTCCAAACTGCTGCACCTGCGCCAATGTCCGCCTCCTCCTCCTCCACCATCACCACCATCTCAGCC
Organism: Phyllomedusa bahiana; assembly: GCA_025379985.1. NCBI lineage: Eukaryota > Metazoa > Chordata > Amphibia > Anura > Hylidae > Phyllomedusa > Phyllomedusa bahiana. Next base: position 12,779 of record JAODAL010020300.1, on the reverse strand, counting down.
TCCACAAATACTGCTCCATCAAAACCACATGTGTAGGGCAAACAGCGGTTTTCACGCAGTTCTACACTTGGCTTGCCTCGGCGAACGAAGCACACAGGGGAGGAACTGCTCCGCGTCATGCAGCAAGAAATCGATGTGTGGGCTTTCTCGCGCCAACTGCAAATCGGAACCTTTGTGACGGACAATGGGAGGAACATGTGGTCCGCGCTGCATACCAGAGGAGGGATTGGTCCCCCATAGCGCCCGGCATGCGCAACCGTGTTCAATCTGGTTTGTGAAAAAAGGTTCCTGGAAAGTATTTCCCACAGATCTTCAGAAGATTCTAGAAATGGCCATGGAAAACTGTGCAATGCACTTTATCATCATTCCTACAAGAGCCAGCGAACCCCTCCTCCGAGTTGCAGCGCAGAACCGGCCCCTCCCCCAACACACTCTGATATGCGAATTTGTTTCCCACCCGTTTGGAAATTCCAGGCCTTCACATGTTGGCACCGATGTATGAAGAGAGAAAGGCCCATTAAACGATTTTTATGAATGATCCAGAGCGGACAGGGAGTACTCCCCAGTGTAACTTGATGTCAGCCAAGCTGGCAGCTACATGCGTGGACACCCTGCCGATTGTTGAGGCCACAATCTAGGAGGGCCCAACGTTAATTTGTCAGTCGTCCATGTACTACGGAATGAATAAACCGTCATTCCACTTGCTTCACATGTCCCCCTGGAAACATAATGCTGAAAAAATCTGTCTGGGGGCAGGGGAATGGAGATGTTGGCGACTACCATCTCGCGGCCACAAGATCCCCGCTGGGGACTGAAATGAGGAGGAGGAAAAGGACCACATGGAGGCATAAGCATTTCCCTAGTGAAATGAAGTGGATTTTCTACCCAGGTGCACAAGTAAGGATGAGCAGGGAGCAGCTTGTTTTGGAGTAGATGAATGAAGGAAGATGATGCAGGATGACCCGGCCAAGCACCGTGGCCATATACAGGTGGGAAATGGAGAGGCAGAGAGCCCCTCGATCCCCACTTGTGCATAGGCCGCACAGCAATGCTTATTTGCCCGGGCCTAGTGGACAAGCCCAAAATAGTCAGCATCCGTCAGAAGGGAGACTTCTGGCTCTCCACCCTAGTTGGAGCCCTCGACTACCGGTTCCCAAAGATGGGATTCCTTTTTTCCCAGCTAAATTGAAGGGATTGACAAACTCAAATTACTATAGGGAATCCCTCTGTAGTCAGTTGGGCACACCGCTGCCTATGGTGCGCAATCGTCCCTCCTTCTTGACAGGATACCTGAACCGGGGGGTTTCCTTCGACGCTCACGTACTACCTGCCTGCGGCTGCCGGAAGGTGGGGGGTCCGAGAGCAGTACCAGCTCCATTCCAGCAACAACCTAAGTCTGGAGTCACTGATGAGCAGCTTCCTTCCTACCCTCCTAGTGAGGAGGCAGTCGCCAGCAGCAGCAGCAGCAGCCAGGACCTGGAGCAGAACGCCTGAACCAACAGGTGGTCTTGGTTCTACTTGGACAGCAACTCAGCCACCGCCAGTTTAGAAGATCCACTTACTACTCTACTGGCCAGCCAACACTGGAATGTGTGGGCCCTGCAACTTGCGCCGAGTTTTTCAGTGGAGAAGCTTTCCTGGCCAGATCCATTAGTGTGGCATCAGCGCGGTGTTCATGCTGACGGGGGCCATCTTTACGCACCAAGGAAGAACCCCAATGACACTTTGTTTCCCAACGGGAAAAAAAAAAAAATGTTGAAAACCGACTGACCATTTTTCAAGATAAAATCAGGCCGTGGATCAGGCCAGTTTTCCAACACACCCAATGCCTTTAGGCGTCAGACACATCAGCCATGACGCCTTCCCCATACTGTGTGAGATGAAGTTCCACTGGGGTTCAAACTACCTGGCCCCTCAGCCACTATTCTGATGCGCCACCCCCGCCTTTATGCCACACTATCTGCTGCCAGATTTCTTCTACTGCCACCAAACCATCTTTTACCAGGGACTGGTATTGTCCACCCCCGACCGTCCACAACTTCTGTCATTGTGCCCACTGTCTGATCCTCCAATGCTGTCTGCTGTGGCGCTGCCTTGGGACCATCCACACTAGTTTGGTCCCCCATTGTCCCACTCTGTGGCCGCTAACTCCTGTTATTTGCCACCTCCAGAAATGTGATTTGAGCCCCCTGTCCTGACTCATGCTGCCTGCTGTGTGGCATGCGCCGTTGACCTACACATTCTGTCCCATTGAGGCCACTGTCCCCTGACCTCATGCTGCTGCTCTTGCTGCTGCCAGTCACCTACACTAACCTGTGACATTGTCCCACATGTCTTTGGCCGTAACTCCTGTTTTTGGCCATCCGAGAAAATGTGATTGGTGCCACTAGGCCAGACCCTCTGCAGCTGGCTGGGTTGGCTGCTGCCGTGAATCCCACACTTGTGGTCCCATTATCCCACTCTATGGCCTACTCCTGTTTTTTTTTGGCCCACCTCCAGAGATGTCATTGTGTCCACTGCCTGACTCATGGCTGCTGGCTGTGGCTAGCCTGCCAGTGTGAACCTCCACAAATGTGTCATTGTCCCACCTTCCATGTGATGTCCTACTCCTGTTTATTGCCACCTCCACAGAAATGAGATAGTGCCTCTGCGCCCTGACCTCATTGCTGCTGCTGTGGGCTTTGCTGCCGTTGAAACTACACCACTCTGTCATTGTGCACTGTCAGACCTCTATGCAGCTTGCTGTGACTGCTGCCGTGACCTCCACGCTGTTGGTCATTGTCCCACCTCTGATGGCTACTCCTGTGTTTTTACCACCTCCAAGAACTGTCATTGGTGTGCCCACTGGTCCATGGAACCCTCCTGCTGCACCTTGCTGTGGCTGCTTGCTGTACCTACACAACTCTGTCATCGTGCCACTGTCTGTACCTCATTCTGCTATGCTGTTGGCAGCGCCGACTCGTGACCTTACACACAGTGTCCATTGTTGGTTTCCCACTCTGTGGGGCCTACTCCCCTGTTTTGCCACCTCCAGAATGTGAATTTGTGTGCCACTTTGCCTGAATCTTCATGCTGCAGAGGCTTTTGAGGCCTGCTGCGTGACCTCCCACACTTGTGTCATTTAGCATTTGTCCCCCACTCTGTGTGGGCCACTACTCCTGTTTTTTGTCACCTCCAGAATTACATCGTGCCACTGTCCCTGACCTCATTGCTTGCTGCTTTTGCTGCTGACCTGGTGGACCAAGCACACTGTGTCATTGTCCCCACTCTGTGGCCATACTCCTGTTTTTTTGTTCACCTCCAGAATGTGATTGTGGGCCACTTGCCTGACCGTCATGCACTAGGCTTAGCTGCTGCCGTGACCCTCGCCAAACACTGTGGTCCCATTTCCCCCCATTTCTGTGGGCCTAACTCCGTTTATATTGGCCACCGATCCAGAATGAGATTGTTGGTCCACGCCCTGACATCATGCTGCTGCTGTTGCTTTTGCTTGCCGTGACTCCTACACTGTGTGCATTGTTCCACTCTGTGGCCACTCCTATGTTTTTGTGCCACCCTCTGCACAGAATGTGATTGTGGCCACTGTCCCCCTGACTGGATGCTGCTGCCTGTGGCCCTGCTGGCCCCGTCGACCTACACACTTGTGTCATTGTCCCACTCTAGTGCCTACTCCTGTTTGTGCCCACCAATCCAGAAACGTGGATTGCTGGCGGCCACTGCATGACCTCATGCTGCTGCTGTGGGCTGCCTGCCGTGGAACCTCCACAGTCTGTGTCATTGTCCCACTCTGTGGCCTACTCCCTGTTTTTGCCACCTCCAGAATGTCCATTGTGCCACTCCCTGACCTCATGCTTGTTGCTGCTTGGCCTGCTGCGTGGACCTCCCACCTGTGTTCATTGTCCAACTCTGAGGCCTACTCCTGAAATTTGCCACAGTCCATAAATGTCCATTGTGCCACAGTCCTGACCTCTCATGCCCTGCTGCTGTGTCTGCTGCCGTCGCCGTGACCTCCACAACAGTTCATTGTCCCACTCCTGTGGCCTACTCCTGTTTTTTTCCCACCGTCCAGAAAAGTCATTGTGGCCACAGTACCTGACCTCATTCTGGCTGCTGTGGCGCTTGCCGTGACTCACCACACTCTGTCATTTTGCCACTGTCCCTGACCTCATGCTGCATGCTGTGGCATGCTGCCGTGACCTCCACACTGTGTCCATATGTTATCCCACCTCCTTTAGGCTACTGCCTGTTTTTGCCACCTCAAAATGTGATTGTGCCACTGGCCAGAACCTCAATGCAGCCTGCTTAGGCACTGCTCCGTGACCACCACACATGTGTCATTGTCCCCACTCGTGGCCCTACTCCCCTGTTTTTTGCCACTCCAGGAATTCATTGTGCCCACTGTGTGCCCTCATGCTGTGCTGTGGCTGCTGCCGATCGTAGACCTACAACTCTGCATTGTGCCACTCGGTTCTACCTCTGCTGTGCTGTGGCTGCTGCCGTTGTGACTTACACAGCTTTTGGTCATTGTCCCCATCTCTGTGGCCTTACTCCCTGTTTTTTTTTTGCTTGCCACCGTCCAGAATGTGATTGTGGCCACTGCCCTTGACCTCATGCTGCTGCGTTGGGCAGCTGCGTGACCACCTCCACACTGTGATTTCCCCATAGGTCCCACTCTGTGGGCCTAACTCCTGCTTTTTTTTTTGCCACCTCCAGAATGTCATTGTGGCCCACTGTCCCTGAACCTTCAATGCTGCTGCTTGTGGGCTGGCTAGCCGGAACCTACACACTGTGTCAATGTTCCCCACTTTGTGGCCTAGTCCCCTGTTTTTTGCCACCTCCGATAATGTCCCCCATATGTTGCCCACTGCCCTGACTCTCAATGCATGCTGCTGTGGCCTGCTGCCAGTGACCTACACACTGTGTCAATTGTCCCACTCTGTGGCCTACTTCCTGTTGTTTGCCACCTCCAGAAAATGTGATTGTTTCCACGCCTGGACCTCATGCTGCCTGCTATTGCGTGTTGACCGTGAACCTCCACAGCAGTGGGTCATTTCCTACTTCTGTGCCTACCTCCCCGTTTTTTTTCCACCTCCAGAATGTCATTGAGCCACTTCCTGACCTCATGCTTGGCTGTGGGCTGCCGCCGTCATCCCTCAGCTCTGTCACTAATGAATTTGCCAACCTTAGCTTCTCAGCTTGTTTTTTTTTTCCAGCCTTTCTCTTGGCATTAACTTTATCAGGAACGATTCCCCGTTTCAGCTTTTTCTTGGTCAGGTTTTGCCCTCTTTAAGTGCCCCAGGGAATTTTAATTAGTGAAGTGATTCTAAAGAGCGGTCGCAGTCATGTGCGGCGTGTCATACTAAAACACACATTGTTAGAAGTCCAAACCAAGCGTCCCTCTGCATATTAAGCCATGGAGCACAATGTTCTACAGCACCCTGCAGGCTCTGTGCAGCCTGGAAATAGCTGTTTTTTAACGTAATTCGTCCCGAAGTATTTCGGTACGAAGTTATTTTTTGCCAAGAAACTCGGCGAAGTGAACGAAACGAATTTCGGGAATTTCGCCCATCTCTATTCTCATCATGTGCATCTATGCCCATTTTAATACACCCCATAATCCTATTTGCCTTGGCAGCAGCTGTTTTTTAGTTTAACAAGTAATCATGGAATGGATTTTTCCTTCCCATGTACATAACCTTGCATTTATCTGTGTTAACCTCATCTTCCACTTCTCTGCTCAGGCGTACAATCTATTCAGATTCCTTTGGAATAGGACATTATAATATATTATGTTAATCACTTTACACAATTTAGTTTTATCTGCAAACATTGATATTGTACTGTGCAATCCTTTTGCAAGGTCATTAATGAACATGTTAAAGAGAATAGGGCCCAATGAGGACCCCTGTGGTACCCCACTAGTAACAGGTATCCAGGCTGAGTATGTACCATTAATCACCACCCTTTGTTTTCAATCACTGAGCCAGCTACTTATCCACTTGAAAACATTTTACCCCAGTTCATGCATTCTCTTTTTGCTTATCAACCTTTTATGTGGCAGATATATGACATCCAATTCCTCACGCTAGTTGAATTTAGAACTAACCTTCTTATAGAAGCTGATGAGATTTGTTTGACAGGACCGATCCTTCATAAACCTATGCTGGAACTGCATTATACATTTATATTCAGTTATATACTCCAGTATAGCAACATGACTACTGCAACACCCTTCTCTGTGGCCTTCCATCTAGCACTTTTTTTCCCCTTTAAACCATTTTTAACTCAGCTGCCCATCTTATTCACCTCTCTCTTTGCTACTCCTCTGCCTCTCCCCTCTGCCAATCCCTTCACTGGCTACCCATTGCCCAGCGAATTAATTTTGAGTTACTAACCATGACCTACAAGGATCTCTCCATAACCTCTCTCCTCCATACACCTCTGCCTTAATCTCCAGATATCTCCCCTCACGCAATCTCTGCTCCTCACAGGACCTTCTGCTCTGCTCTCCTCGTCAGATCCTCATATAGCCATCTCCAAGACTTCTCTCAGGCTTCCCGTATTCTCTGGAACTCGCTGCCTCAACACATCAGACTTTCCTCCACCTTCACCAGCTTCAAAAGCAACCTGAGAACCCATCTCTTCAGGATTGCCTATAACCTCACAATAACCCTGCTGCCACTGTGCTACCCCACAAACACATCTGCCCCTCCTCCATTGTAGACTGTAAACCCTCGCGGACAGTTGTAGACTCTCTGTTGCCAGTTGTAAGTCATTCATCGTTATCATTGTACTTGTTCGACATATGTTATGTATGTAACCCCCTTTTAATGTACTGTGGAATCAATGGCGCGTTAAAATAAATAAAAATAATAATATAGCATCTCTTAGAAAATCTTCAAACAATTTATCTACAACAGAGGTTATACTTACCGGCCTATAGATTCTAGGCTCACATTTTTGACCCATTTTTAAATATTGGTACTATATTTACAATGTGCCAATCCTTTGGAATGTACTCCATTACTATACAGTCTATAAATATTAAAAATGGGGGCCTGCATTTAATTTTCTTAAATTTTTTTCTAATTACAAATTTTTTTCTTAGGAACAAACATATACCATCATTACCGGTGTTTGCTATTTAATCTTTTTTTAGTGGAGACGCACTTCTTTCTGGTTTTGACAAGAAACATTTAAGGGGGAGTTTAACCCACTCTCGCAACAAATCATTTCCTCGTAAAAACGGGGAGAAATTTTTTTTAATAGATTTACTTTCTCCTCATTGCCCTCTACAATACCTCCATCACTACTTTTCAAATTGCCAACATTTTTAGTTATAACCTTTTTACTATTTATGTAGTTAAAACATTTTTGGGGGTTAGTTTTACTCTCTTTGACAATATGCCTTTCTGTCTCCAGCTTTTATGTCTTTATTTTACGTATTTTACTTTTCAAGTTATAGCTTTTTAGTGCTTCTTTACTACCTTCTTGTTTCACATTTTTTTTGTTATTTATTGCCTTCTCTACATCTTTGTTGATCCACATTGGTTCTTTCCTTTTATTTACATAGGGTATGTATCTCTCACAGTGAGAGCTTAAGATGTTCTTAAAAATTTCCCATTTATTACCTATTCTGTTGTTTTTGAAGACCTTGCCCCAGTCGATGCAGACCTCTCTAGAAATTTTATGTTTTTGTGGCTCCTCGACAAAAAACATTAATGAAGGATAAATGCAAATTGATTATATTGTGGTCATTACTTCCTAGGTGCTCCCAACCTGAACCTTTGTTACTCTGTTAGGTCTGTTAGTCAATATTAAGTCCCTCTCTTTGGCTCCTGCACCTGTTAGCCAATATTAAATCCCTCTATTTGGTTCCTCCACCAGTTGAGAAAAGTAACTATCTTTAGTTATCGACAAAAACTAATAACAATCTCATTATAATTAGCTGCCTCATCTATTTGTCTGAGGAGTAAAAAACTTCCAGGTTTTTCTGCTTTTTTTTGGGCCTTTAACAACACTAAAAAATTTTTTATTAGTGTTATTACCCTCATGCATATCTACCCATAATGACTCCACATTTTTATTTCCTGTACCAATACCTTCCTGCAGTGTTGGCTTCAGAAAGACAGAATTTTCTATAAAGACATACACCCCCCATGTCTGATTTTTAGAATCTTTTCTAAAGAAACTGTAACCATATAAGTTAACTGCCCAAAACTATCATTCAGCGTTGTCTCAGTTATCCCCTCTATGTCATATTTTTTGTTCAAAATAAATTTTTTTTTACACTATATGTTATTTTTGTCCCCCCAATCCTTATTTAAATACTTCTCGACTTCCGGCCATTTTGCCCCCCCAATTTTTAGCTCACCCTTTCCCTTTTTGGGAAAACCCCCCATCCCTACTTTGAGTCTGTAGAAGACAAAATTCGCCCATTCTTCAGAAAAACCCCAAATCCCGTTTTTCCTACCCCAAATTTTTCAGCCATTTATTTCCCCCCAATCTCCCTTTTGCCCTCTGGTGTGGCATGGGGGAAGGTATATTTCAAAAATGCTATTTTTGGATGTACTTCCCTTAAGCTTTTGGCCAATCCCTCAAACATTTTAAAGACCCCACCTACCCTAATTTTGCCATTGATGCCAATGTGCCCCATGAAGCGGGGTTTTTCTCCCAGAACAGTTTCACACAGATGTCGTATAAAAGCATATTAGCAAGATTATTTAAAGACTACAAACAAGCGTTAAAATGAAATAAACAAATTTTGTGTCCTTAGTAGTCCTTTCGGGTGTATCGATTAATGAAGACGTTACAAGAAAAGTATAGTACGAGTCCATCACGCATGTGCTTAAAAAAAGGGGTTTACCAGGCGACGTACCACACCTGTGGAATACGAGATGCACTTTCAAAGGGGAACCCCCCCTTTATCAAGCGAGGGGAAAATTGTGAAGCTTTTTTTTTACATGTTTTTAACCCCTTGGACCCAAAGGGGTTACTGAAAAACAAGAGCTAAACAAGTGGACACAAGTATTAAAAATAAAAGAAAAATTCGGTCCCAAAAAAGAAGAGTATCCCTGAGGGCTTTCTATTTATAAGTAAATATGGGCAATAAAGTAATCAAATAGCACACATCATTAAAAAACATTGGCACATTCTATCAGTGATCAAAAATATGGCCATCTTTTTAAAAAATATCCAAAATTGTGATAAGAAACAAAACCTGGGAAATGAATTAATTAAGTCAGATATAATGATAAAAAACAAACAAACAATTTTAAAAATTTATCTCCAATGTTGGTACTTTTTACAAAACGTTAAAATTTTTTCTTTTTTAAAGTTTTTTCCGTGTCCCTTAAAAAAAAAAAACATAAAATTAAATTTTTTCATAAATGTAACACAAAAATTTATAATTTTAAAAAAAAGTCCCCCCTTTGGGAAAGGGTACTTTTGGGCAAACCACACGGCCATAAAAATAAGATTGAACGAAAATCGTCACAATTAGACTTTTCAAAGAAAAATAGAGAAAGATAATAGCTCAAAAATAAAACCCAAAAGGGGAGAAAAAAGGGACGGGAAACTACCGTAGCGAGACACTTCCTGAAAAACTCATGAGTGTTCGAACTCCATTGTATCTTGGGGCAATTCAAACATAGAAGGTTCTGGCATTGAGAGAATATTGCTTCAAAAAGAAGCCTCATGGATATATACAGTAAATTAGATACTTTGAGCCCTAAGGGACTTAACGAAAACCTTAACTTGAATGTATTCATGTGAGTACTTTTTATATAGTTTGTTTTTAATGTGTATGGTTGCATACTTTTTTTTCTTTGGATAATCAAGGGTTAATAACATGTTTAAAAAAGAAGCTTCACAGATACCCATCATGCTTGAGAAAGGGAGGGGTTACTGAAAATTTGATCTCTTTCCCCTTGTTGTATGTCTTTAATAAATCTTGCTAATATGCTTTATATACAGACGTCATGGGTATAAAGAGACTTTATGTCCAGTACCTCTGTATATACTACCCGGAATTACATATTACAGGATTCTCACCAGACCCACCCAGTACATTGCCCAACCTTATACGCAATATGTCAAATTTGAGCCCCAAGAAGACAACATACTGTTTGACAATCCTGTTCTTTGTGAAGGATTTCTATGTCTGTTCCCCAATAATTGAATCTAGCCTGCCCTGTGCTCCTATTCCCCCCCTTACTGGAGCAGACAGGGGAAGTGTCTTGTTGGCGCAGTGCTATTTCTGAGCTCACATCCCCCTCATTCACCGATCTGGCAACTTTGTTATAGTGTGCCAGATCAGAACTAGCCTCCCTGACATTTTTCCCTCTACCCCGCTTACTGTCACCCAGCTAGCTGCCTTTTTTCCCTACACCTCCATGGTGCCATCTTCCCCTGCATAAAGCCCAGCCAGTGCTTGCTCAGATTAATTTGCAAGTTGGCAATGGTTTTCAGAGTTGCAAATTGCTTATTTAGATCCAGGATATGGTTTCTAAACATCATTTAAAAATCTCCGCACAAATTATCACCCTCAATGGCTGTTCAAGTTCAATTAAGAAGGCAAATTTAAAAAATTGGGTTTTCGGTCACCGCCAAATTTTCCCGAAAAAAATTAATTCGCCGAATTACTCGGACGAACGCGTTAAAACATATTTTCCGGGCGCACAAGCCTCAGGGTGGTAAATTTTTGGGGCCCTGTTAAAATCAGAGGGAGCTTGGTTTTTGGTCTGCATACAATTTTTGTTTTAGTATGACACGCAAAATAAACGCCGCGCCTTAGAATCGCTTCACTAAAAAATTCCCTGGGCATTTAAAGAGTAGTGTTGGGGATTACGTTGGCCATCGACATCGGACGAGCGTAGCCCCCGACCATCATCGACAAGATAGTCGATGGTCGTGGTAATTATACGATACCATTAAAGTCTATGGGAAAAAACAAATCGTCTTTTAAAAAAGGGGGAAAAATTAAAAAAAGTAAAAAAACTTCCTTAGGCAAAAACTTGGTATAAAAGCCACAGAAAAAAAATCACACACCATTCCTATCCCGTCTTGCACCACAGCAACCCTTAAAACCCTGACCCACAAATTAAAAAGTGCCCCGAAGGCAGTAAAATTTGAACCATCATTTTACTTGAATTGGACATTGAAAATCCCTGTCCTGGGGAAAGCAGCATGACCCCAAACCTGCATGACCCCCAGATTAAAAAAAGGGGCCCGGGAAAAAGAGTCTTCAACCACCATTTTATTGAACTGGGCATTGAATACCTTCCCCGTACCCCAGTATGACCATTTAAAAATGTCGACCCCCCAATTAAAAAGTGCCGGGAAAAAAGTCTTTTAACCACCATTTTTTTTAACTGGACATTGACTATACCCGTCCCGTAAAAAGTTACCATTAAAACCTGACCAAGATTAAAATGCCGGAAAAAAGGGGTCTTCAAAACCCCCCATTTTAGTTTCACGGGCATTGACCAAACCTTCCTGGGCCACAGCATAGCCCCAAACCTGCATGAACCCCAGATTAAAAAGTCCCGGGAAAAGGATCTTTCAACCACCTTTTTTAGTTTCACTGGACATTCTACCTGTCCGGGGGCCACAGCATACCCCAAACCCATAAACCCCAAATTTAAAAAAGTGCCGGAAAAAGGAGTCTTTTCAACCACCTTTTTATTTTTCACGGGACTTTTGACTATACCTGTCCGGGGCCACAGCAGACCCCAAACTGCATGACCCCAATTTAAAATGCCGGAAAAAGGAGTTTTTTCAAACAACTTTTTTATTTTTCACTGGACATTGACATACCTGTCCGGGACCGCATATGACCTTTAAAACCCTTTCTGACCCCCAAAATTAAAAAGGCCCGGGGAAAAAGCCCTTTAAACCACCATTTTAGTTGAACGACATTGACTATACCTGTCCCTGGCCCACAGCATACCCCCAAACCTGCATAAACCCCAGATTAAAAAGTGGCAGAAAAAGGGTCTTTCAACCACCATTTTTTTTTTCACGGACATATATGCCCCTGTCCTGGTAGCCTTGCCCCTCCGTATGAGTGCGGACCAATTTGAGCTTCATTTTTGGAAAAATACTGGGGGTTAACGCTCCTGTTCCACCCAGGTCCCCTTTTTTTCTTGGCATCTTTTTTCTCTTTTTTATCAACGGCTGGGGAAAATTTGTCTCTTACTTTGTTCTCTTCCGTGCTCCATACTCCATTCCTCTGAATAAGCTACTCGGGACAAGTTTTCCTGTACCTCCTTGTCAATCAAGGAATTTTTTTTCCAGCTATTTTGTAAAAATCAAGTTTTTTAGTATTTAATTCTAAAAACACATTTTTAAAAAAGATGGATTCCCCCCATGTTTTGTTCTCTTTTTTAATTGTATTAAATGGTTGTCTCAATACAGGGTTATACTATGTTTAAAAACTTCAAAAAACATCATTTTCAATATTTCCTTAACATGTCCTACCTATCCTGTTTCGACAGCAACCCTACCCCCTTTACCCCTCTTTAAATTTTTGAAGAACAAATGGGGGTTAAACCACATTTTTTTAAAAATAGGACCGTAGCTAGCTGCATTTCACAGCAAAAGCCCCAAAAATTCAAAAAATACAATTGGCTGGATGCAGGTTTCATTTCCACTGAAAGGACAGATTGGCACGCTGTTCGTTACTAATTCACAGGGCCCGACCCCGCGATGACACCTGACGGTCCCCCGCAAAATGACATCCGCTGGATGCTGTTGTCGCCAGCCGGAAGGGGCCCTTC